>VMDR010035264.1:0-10819 GCA_007922815.1 Macrotus californicus | reverse complement strand
GGTGGGAGGGCTGTGCACGCTCCAGGACCCTGTGGGTCTCTCCAACGAGCTCTCCTGTGAGGCCGGGAGTTTCTCCCGCTGCCGCCGCCTCAACCCCCACAGGAGTTTTCAATCAGAGGCTTTGAGGCTTCACCTCCCGGCGCCAGAACTCTGGGCCGCGGGGTCCGTCCCGCTCCCGAGCCGTTCCTCCCCGTTTATCCTCACGAGGGAGTGGGACGCTCGGGCCGCAGCCGCCACCTCTCCTGGCCAGCCGCGCCCTTCCCGGATCCGCCCGCCGCCACCCCGCCACGCGAGTCCTCTCCGCCTCTCCTACCGGTCTGGATGTATGTTTCTTAGTTTCTTGGTTGTCGGACTTCCATACGGTTCGATTTTCTGTCAGTTCTGGTTGTTTTTTCTTTTAAAATTTGTTGTTGTCCGTCTTTTGGTTGTGCGAGGAGGCACAGGGTGTCTACCTACGCCTCCATCTTGGCCGGAAGTCTAGGTTACATAATTTTCCCAATGTTGCAGAATAATTGCCAGAATCAGTACCCGAACTCGGATACTAAAACTTACCATTTTCTGGCTCTTCATGATGTTACTGGCTATTCTGATACCCAGTGTTACCAGTAACCTATTCATACCCTTCATATCTTATATGAAACTAAGACAATACCTGTGTATGTTTCAGAGGTTGTGATAATATTGCTCTATTTTCTGAGTGCCACGTTTTTCTTCCTTCCTGTAATAATGAAATCTGTACTCCCCCTACACAGATGTAAGCCTGTGCAGAAGGTCCAGAATGGATAGTGGATTGTCGAACGTGAGAGGATGGGGAGTCCACCCAGCCCATGAGTGCCCCATCTGAGCTCTGTGTCCTACCTGTGTTCTTCCCATTGACTAAATTTTCTCTGTAGCAGTAGGACAGGAATTAGTATGATCATCAAAAAGATTCACTCCCTGTAATTATCTACGTGTACTGAGTCCCTACTTTTACACGTGGCCCTGTGCTAAGTGCTTTGTATGTTACTGTGAGCCCACCTGGCCACTGTGTCAGGGAGATGGTGCCATAGCTGTTTGAGGGAGTAGGACCACAGAAGTCCCTGCTTGTTCAGTGGCAGGACTGGGTGTAGACCCAGGAAGCCAAAGCCTGTGCTCTGTCCACTACAGTTCCCTGCTTTTCATTGTTAGTTCTTTTGAGCACAAGAGTCGCTGTTGTTTCTAAATAGAATCCAGATGGATAGTGGAGCGCCCCTTTGTGTGGAACTGACATGCTGTCACAGTGTCATTAAAATATAATCCTGGTAGCAGCAGCTCAGGGATGGGACTGACTTGTTAATGTCTAGTATTTTAGGGGCTACAGTGGGTTTTCATTTCATTTTATACGATGGGCCCAGAGTCTAGGGGAAAACTTTTGAGTAAAGGTTAATAATATTCATCACAGTCCCTTTTTTGGACATGCTGTTATACTTTCTAGAGCTGCTTCTATGAAATGAGTGATTGTTAATGATTTAAATACTGAATGAGTTGTCTGCTCAGGTTGCCATAACAAAATACCATAGACTGGGAAGCTTAAACAACAGAAATGTATTTTCTCACAGTTCTGGAGATTGGGAAGTTCGAGATCAAGTTTCAGCAGGGTTCACTTTCTGATGCAAGCTCTCTTCCTGGCTTGCAGAAGGTCACTTTGTTCTCACATGAGCATCTGAGCATGAAGAGAGGTGGGGAGACAGCTCTCTGGTGTCTGTTCTTATAGTGAATCTAATCCTGTTGAATTAGGGCCCTACCCTTATGACCTCATTTAACCGTGATTACCTCTACAGGCCCTGCCTCCAAATACAGTCATATTGAGTAGTAGGGCCTCAATGTAAGAATGGGGGTGAGAGGGTGGGCACGGTTCGGTCCATAACAGTTGCTGATTTTTTCTTGTGTTCAAAAGTTTCATTGTTTAATGATTTAAGACTTTCATTTTCTTGATCATCCTTAGGGAATATTTTAAGTAATTAAACCTCTTAGAATAAATTAACTTTTGATTCTTATTAAAATTTGAAAATATGTGTTATCCTTTGATTTAAAAAAAAGTTTGCATGATCTGTGCTTGGTAATAACCCTCACACTCAGCAGCATACTCCGCAATGATACAAAAGTGTTGTTTGCTTACTTCACCATGGTCTGCCTCTTCTCTGTATGATGGTTTTAAAAGAAGACAATTGTTTACAGAAGGCTCTGCAGTAGGATCTTGACCTCCTGGTAGAAGAATGGAAGTGGCACTCAAAAAGAGTTTGATGGATAAAGATATGTTCTTCCTTTAAACGATTCCTTGGGGTAAAAGTAATTATAATTGTAGTAACGTCTAGCCCTGCTGAGATCACACATCCTGAAGAACCACATTTAGTTTTCTGAACTGAAATCATGATAATGATGACAGTGGCAAAGATGGAGGTCATAACTGATATTTATTGGAAGTGTACTAAGTGTAGAAAACTATTCTAACTGTGTGAAGTGGAATCATTTTTATAATCCTCACAATAAATCTGTGAGGAAGGTCCTGTATTTACCTACAACTTACCCGAACAGGAGTGAGGCACAGAACGGTGAAGTAACTTAGAGCAGCAGCAGCAACGATATGGGAGAAACCTGGTTTGTGTGGAAGGTGTAGTGAGCAGACAGGTCTACTGTGAGCACGAAAAGGCTGTGATGGACAGCAGTGCAAAGTAAGGCCAAATAAGGATGTGAAGGCCAAGTTCAGGTAGGACTTTAGAAATCAGGAGTTTTTAAATTTAACAAGGAAATAGTCATAAATATCCTCGAGCAAGAACATACTCTGATGAAAAACATTATTTAAGGAAAATTAATCTGTGAACTGATTAACTATTTTACAAAGTTTACCTTACCAGTATTTAAAAATATATTTAATATTTCATAAACATCTTTATATTTTATCTTGTTGGCTTCTGGATCTACAGGAAAGGACTATATTAAACATATAAATGTCCTCAAAGAATCTGAAATTTTCCTCAAAATGGGGCATAAAAGTAAAAAAAACTATGTAGTTGGAGAGCTAAGTGTGAAAAACAGATGTATTATATTGTGTATCCACAGATTTTTTTTGTTTTAAAGCCTTTTTTAAAAAGATTTTATTACTTTATTGTTGTTCAATGACAGTTGTCTGCATTTTCCCCCCACTACTCCCCCCTACAGATTTCTTTTTTCTGCCTGTGACCTTCATATATTGTTCATAAGAGTATAAATTGGTGTGACCTCTTCAGAGGACAGTATGAAAATATTAAATTTTAAATGTATATTTCCTTTGACTCAGCAGTTCTTCTACAGAGATAAAAGCTCACACATGTACACAGAGGTTTGTGATACATGATGTATCACTTAAGATCTGAATAATTAAAATATTGGAAACAGGTAATCCATAGATACGTATTTGGTTATATAAAGTAATAATGTATGTTGTCAAGAGACTATTGAATAGTCATTTAAAAAGTTGTTGGATTCTTATGTCATGGGTTGGTATGGAAAGATGTCTAAGGTATATTTCCAGTGAGAAAAATAGGCAGAGCGGTAAGTGGACTACACCACCGCATGCCTGCAGTTCTGCTTTTACTTACATTTGTAAAAAGATGGAAGTTGAATGTAAGAGGGTCTTCGGCTTTAGGAAGACCTTCATTTACCTTCTGATATTTTGTGATTTTTAAGTTTTGACAAAATCCATAATTGTACGTCCACCTTTGTAAATGAATTAGAATATGTAGCATTATTAAAAGCCTGCCCGCAAGATAGTTCCGCATAGAAAACCCAGCTGATCTTACATGCACGAGTGTGTGTGGTCACAGGAAGTATATCTTAAGAAAGGGTTAGAATTATGTTCTCTGTCTGTTACTGATTTCAACATGTGTTCTCATAGTGGTTTTTATTACTCACTCTTTCAGCAAATATTTAGTGAGTACATGCTAGTACGTGCCTCTATTGAAGCCAATTTTTAACTTGGGCCTGAGAATTCCTTTAGAACCAATGGCTTTCAAAATTAGAAGGAATCTTAAAGATTGATTTTTTTCATCTTTTAGGCAAGAGAAAACATTAAATCCAAATGACCATGTCCGAGGTCTCACCCTCCCATTGCGGCAGAGTTGCTGGGAGAACCCAGACGTCTCCCATGCCAGTCCCCAGTTCCCTCTGTTCGCCCACCCTCAGTGATGTCACAGGACAAAGTCATCTTGAATTTGTCGATGTCCTTGTCCTTTTCCTTATGTGAAAGTAAAGTCAATTCAAATCCCAAATCCCTTGCAGGAGACTTGTCTTCTGAAATGAATAGCTTTGGAAAGACTTAATGGTAGCAGAAATGCAGAATGTTGAATATTAAATATTTAGAGGAAACCGAAATGTTCTGAATTTCTATTTTTTCCTCTTAAAATGTAACATTTTAATTTGTATGCATTGTAGTGTCCTTAAGGTTTCTGCTTCAGATTTTGTTTGGACACTTTGGCCTACAGTGTTAACGACTCATCTTAAAGATATGTTTCGTTATCGTGGCTCAAAGAAGCACCATATTAAAAAATCAGCTTTGTACATTTTCCCCTAAAAGAAGGGAGGAACATGTACATGTAAAGAAGAAAAGAAACATTTCATCACCAAATGCTATTTTTTGAACTGTGTACTTCCATTTAATTTGTGATACTGTCTTATCTTACCAGGTCTGAGTTCTTCGGACACAAGAACATCTGCTTATGTGGCCCCTCACCTGGCTTACCTGACTCAGTGTGCTATGCCAGGGAGGCGCCCAACACACCTTTTACCAGCTATCCGTCTTTGGGATTTTCTTCCGAGCATTTTAATTCTGTCAGAGAACCAGTGCTGTGTTGAGACAAATGTAGTCTCATTTTCTATCTAAAGGATATCACAGTTTTTTAAAAAGAGAGAGACAGATAGCACTCTTGGTTTTTAGGGCATCATAGCAGTATCAGAACTGACAGCAGAGCATGTGAGGTATGCCTTCTTCTGTAGTAATAATATATCAAACTAGAGGGCTGTAGGGGTTCCCGAAGAGCAGAATTCAGTGCATCTTCTTCAACCTCATTGTTAGCATACTAAATAATGCTAAAAATTAACAGTAGTAACTTTTTTCCCTGAATATTTGAGGAAAGCAAAGGCCAGGCTTGGTCACTACGAAAGTGAAGAACCCATGTGTGTTCAGTGCATGCCACTTACACGGCCCTAACTGTTCAAGTTTTGAGCCTGCCTGTGTTTGACCCGCCTCATCTTTCTTCCTAAAGCTGCGAGAGAAATAATCTGGTTAGAAAAGGAAGAGCGAGCCAGACAGCACTATGAAAAGCACCTGGAAGAGAGAAGGAAGAAGCTGGAAGAGCAGAGGCTAAAGGAAGAGCGCAGAAGGGCCGCTGTGGAGGAAAAGCGAAGGCAGAGGCTAGAGGAAGACCAGGTGAGGCACCGCTGAGGGGTAGGGGGTGGGGGCGTGTCCACGGCAGAGATGCCGCCGACTTGCTGTGAAACTTTCCACGTAGGTGCTGAGACACATGGAAAAATTGTTTCAGGGTAAGCAGCTGGGCAGACGGTCACAGGGTGGAGGGAGGCTGGGATGTGGAAGGTACATACAGGATGACGGGATTGCTCTTGTTGCCACAGAAACTTTAAATGCCCATTTCCTCTGGTCTAGACCAATAACTTAGCTATGTTCAGTTAAAGTGTACTGAAGTGTCAAGACCATTCCAAGTCGCTGGATTTCTGTAGGGCTTTGCCATCAACAAACATTTTCACACACGGCATTGCTTCATTAATCCTATTCAACCCTTGAATCTTGGCAAAAATGGAAACTTAGACTCTGAACGGGTAAGTTTCAAGGTCATACAACCCAGGAAGTTGTGCAGTTGGGATTACCCACACCCTCAGATTCTAAATTCCATTGTTTAGGTAGGAGACCCCATGAGCTTAGCACCTGTGTAAGATGAGACCTGCACTGCTGTGAAAGCATCACTTTCCCAGTAGTAAAAATGAGGATCATTTACTTAGGTACCTGCTGTATGCAACAGGCTTTCTCAGCTGGTTCCTAATGATTTCAGTAACCATCCCAGGTTGATATATTCTCACCTTAAGAAAACCGGAGTTGTCCAGCCTTTTGGCGTCTCTGGGCCACACTGAAAGAAAAATTGTTTGGGGCCACACATTCAATACACAAACCCTAACAAAAACTGATGAGCAGAAAAAAGGTTTTAAGTAAATTTATGATTTTGTGTTGGGCCGCATTCTCAGCCATCCAGGGCTGCATGCGACCTGTGGGCCGCGGGTTGGATGCCCCTGGTAGACATTACGAAATATATTAGGAGTACTGAGGTCAAGTACTCCCCCTCACTCCACTCTGCCTTAAGTTAAAGAAGCCTCCAACAACCAGGTTGAATCTGATCATCAGCTGCTCTGTTCCGTTTAAGGAACGCCATGAAGCTGTGGTACGACGCACGATGGAAAGGAGCCAAAAGCCAAAGCAGAAGCATAACCGGTGGTCGTGGGGAGGCCCTCTCCATGCGAGCCCCAGCATCCACAGCACAGGTGAACAGGCAGTGACCACTTTCACAGTCGCTGTTTTTCTTTGCTGGACAGTAAAATACAGTTGCTTCTTTTTTCTGAGTCTATGTTTTGCAAAATAAAAATCCTACTGAAATAATTAAACTACAATTAAATGATGCTTCTCCTGTTTGAGGATAAGAGGGTGATGGAGATAAGAAGGTTCTCTCCCTTAACATAGACTGCTCTTCTCATTTGTCACCAAAGTCCTTGAAGAGAGAAAAATCTATGCAATGCTTCCCAATAAACATGCTAGTTTCAACTCTACACTGTTTTAATTCATTTACATAGGGTTTCAGAATTACGAAATCGGTTCACCAGTTTTATCTTTTACTCTAGAATCGTAGTGAAAATGGCTGATGAGAATCAATGCTGTGAGCTCATGTATTCTGACCCTAAAGTGTGTGCAAACACTAATGCTCCATAAGAGAAAGTGCAGGGTTTGAAGCTGCAAATAGTAGTAGATGCCTAAGCTCCCCCCTTGTTCTTAAATGGACATGAAAATACCGAAATTTGGAATTAGTGGAAGGCTCTATTTTTGTACTGTAAATTCAGTATGCCTTGAATTTTATATAGTGTGTCACTTCTTTTTCATTTGTGTGAGTCAAATAACCTTTTTTTTTTTTTTTAATTTACTTTGAAAAGTCATTGTCTTACATTCTGTCCCCAGGTGATTTTGTTGAGTCATCATTCACCTTTCTCGATTTAGCAGGCCTGGACCACCACTTCACAGCTGTTGGTGGTACTAGAACATCTGGTACAGACCTCCCTGTGACTGCTCATTGCCTCGCCTGTAGCTAGCGCCTCAGACCTAGGGCCAGAGTTCATCACTAGCTGGACCATCACCACCCTAGTCATAATGCTTGCTTACTGTCCTATTGCATAGACCTAGATCTGGGATAAAGCACAGTATTTCTTAAGTGTGAGTACAAACTCAGGTGACTTAAAGCTATTGAAATAATTACATGGGATATGTTTACTTTTTCCTTAAATGATCATTTTAGGCAAAACTTAAAAAATTTTTTTTATCTAATAAATTACCTGGGATCAAAGAATATCCAGTTTGGATTCCCCGCCCCAAGCCCTTTCCATACTGCTGTTGTCACTTGCACTTTCGATCTAAATGTTACTGATTTTTGTTTGTTTTCTCTGTTCTTGGTCTTCCTATCATGCCTAACTTTCAGGGTAATTCTAGAACCGCTTTGTTTTAAACAATCCAAAGTCATGTTGCCACAATTTGATTTCTATTACAGTGAACCCAAATTGAAAGCACTTTCCTTTCCTGGTTCTTCATGACCAGTGGTCTTTGGTGGGACACATCAAATCTGTGATCATTAGGGTCATTTACAGATATTTCACTCTAGGGGTACTTGTACATATGTGTTCCATGCAGGAAAGTCGTCATGGTGTATACTTTTATAACCTGGCTGATTTTCCTTTAACTTGGCTTTGTTTTTTTACACGTATATGGCAGACGTATACACTGACGATCTATAACAGATTGTCAAGAGTGTTTGAGGGGAAATAAAGTAACTTACCTTTAATTCTCTCTTTCACACTCAGAATTCAATATATGACCTTTAGTATTGCCACTCAAAGCAAGAGAGTGTAAAATGTTGGGTAAAATCCGTTTTTATAAGGGCTGTGAATTAGAGAAAATTGCTGCTATACTAGAACAGAGAAGTTTGGAAATAAGGGGAATATGCCAAAATTCTCAGTGATCAAAATGATCTGCTGTGATCTTGAGAGCGGCGACCAGATCTTACTCGATTTGAATGCCCCTTACTTACTACACAAAGCGCCTCACTTGTGGTAGGTGCTCAGTCCGTGTGTAGTGACCAACAAGCAGATCCTAGACATTAGATTTAATCCAGATGAAATCCTGCACATCAACTAGCACTGGCTTGCAAAACTTTAAAATGTTGAAGCCAATTCTTCAAAAATCCTTTCATAAATTTGTGTTTTGTTCAGTGAGAACAAGAAATGATTAAAAGTGGCCTTATTACATATAAAGTAATAAAATAAATGCATGTTATACCTCCATAATTTTAACCATGCAGGTTAGGCCTGCATGTAGGCACAATTTTCCTCTGTTTAGAGCTTAACATAGAAAGCAATATCAGAAAATGTATTGCTATAAAATCACCTGGAAATGACTTTTACTATCCTTCCTTATGCCCTTGAACCTCATACTTCGTGATTAAGGTGTTCCTTTTGATATTTTACCCTTAATGTTTTCTTTATGTTAGGAATGCCCTAAGGGCTCATCAGTTAAGTATAAATAAATTTGAGCCACAGAAATGATGTTTGGGTTGTTTTTAAATGATTAAATGCTTTAACCATAAAATGAGTCACAGTTGGAAAAAGGAATATCTATCTGATAGCGGTGAAAAGGCTTGCTTCTCCCCTGTTCACTGTAATGACAAAAAATGATTATTCTGTAGGGAAAGCTAACTGTAAAATTTTTACTACCAAGGGTAGTTAGACCAATGGCAACTAGGTGTTGAAAGCCTTTCTCCCACAAGGAGTATTTTGGTTTGTTTTTAGTGTAAGAAGAAATGAATAGTAGAAAATAAAACAAAATACAGCAAAACCTCATTATCGTCAGCTATTATATAGGTCAGACCATCTGCCTGCCTCCCACATAAATATAATGAGATTTTTAGACTTTTATTCTACACAGTTTTATTCAGGGAACATGATTTATGCTGATGAGGATTGCTGCAACTTGGTTCCACTGTACAGACAGCAAGCTAACGGCGTTGACTTTGGCCTTTTAAACGGCTGCCATTTCTCTTCTGACTTGAACTTTAAGAATTGCTCTAAAATTACTCAGTTGCAGGATGAACAATAATGTTAATAAACTTAAAGAGAAAGAACTCTGATTTTCTTTATATCACTGTCAGTTTTGTCAGGCAAGTTTGTGGGCCGTTGCTACATTTGTAAACCAAACTAGACCCTGTGTACAGGCTTACAGATGTGGTTGCTAGGAGACTTTTAGAAAAGGAATGCTATAGTGGCCATCCTTTCCACACCTGCAGTGTTCCCTGTTCTTCCTTCCTCGTGAGTCTGTTGTTCTGTAGTGAACTTTCATGCCCTGGGTAAAGTGACTCCGCAAGCACAGATACCGGCAGACGCGCCGAGCCTGGTGTTCCTTGCCTTCGAGTGCTTGCGCTCTGTTTTACCAGCACCACTTCTACCCCCTGGTTCCTACTTCGGGAAATTACCGAGGCTCTTATGTTTGTGGACCCCGCTTTGCTTCAGTCCACCTCCATTGTTTTAGTTGTCCTCCACTGGCCTTCATTCATTCGTCATATTATAACAACATGCTGAGTTTTTCTGGCTGACAAATGGGTGAGCTCAGTGTTCATTGTATCTTGAGAAGAATTAATTTTATTTCTAGCCTTTAAGTTACCTTTAAAGTGTCCACTGAGAAAACTGTGCTGTTATGGAAGATCTAGTGATAGAGCTGAAAGCATCCAATCCTAGTTTTTCCTCCCATCAGCGAGCTAGGAAATTGCAATGCTGCATGCTGGCTGTCAATTAGCATTATCTCCATTTGTTTTAGATCCAGACAGGAGGTCAGTTTCCACCATGAATCTTTCGAAACATGTTGATCCGGTCATTAGCAAGCGGCTCTCCTCTTCATCTGCAACTTTACTAAATTCTCCAGATAGAGGTACAGTCAAAAGGAAACCAAAAAAAGTGTTCTGTTATTTACTTAATGCTTTCTTTTCTGGATGTTTACAGATAAAAATAAGCATCTGAAGTTGCTTTCCCTACGTTTCTTAAATAGGAAGAAAAAAACTTCAGAGTAAAAAAGCAGTAAATGGCTGAGCAGCATTTGCCTTGCGACAAGGACATGTCTCATTTTAGACTTGGCTGAATGACCGCACTTAGCAGTGCGGAAAGCGGTGCTTCTATTGACTCTGTAGTAACTGAGTCTGCAGCTCCAGAAATCACCCGCTTATCCACCAACACGCAAATAATCTGTGTTCCAAGCGTTTATTCTACTTCCGTCATATTGTCTCTGACTTTTCATCTGTACATTGGGAAATCCAGGCTTTGACTTTCTAAAAAAAATACTTTTTAATTGACTCATGTTGTTAGATTTCTTTTTTGCTAATTTATTTTTCATTTAACCAAAACTTTCTTGCTGCTTTTCTTGTGTGTGTGACTGGTTCTTTTGATTTCTGTTCATTTACTCTTAAGGAATTTGGCCTAACTTCAAGAATATCACCAGGGAAGCCTTCTAAAAATG
>VMDR010035263.1:0-10819 GCA_007922815.1 Macrotus californicus | reverse complement strand
ATACTGTTAGGTTAAAGCTTTCTTAGGTAAGGCATCTGTGCAAAGGAATGACGTAGGTGGGGAAGTAGGTGTGTGGGGAGACCACATCTCTGATTTTTAAAGGAACTAGTGTAGTCTGGTGGCTTGCAAAAATTGAAAGTATGACGTAAAAGTCAGATATAATAGTAATCACCATTGTTGTTGTAAAGTCTTAGTTGTCCAAGATATGGCAACCCCATCTTTTGAAAACCTGGTTATAAAATTGAAAAAAAAAAAAGGATTGACAAATAGCTGTCAACAACAGTCTGGAACTTTACTTCCGTAGTAACAGTGACTGGTGAAGCTCCCCTTGGTCACTTCCTTATTTAATCTCCTTACGTAGGGACTGAAGGAAAAGTTTTATATTCTGATATACATAGACAGTTACGAAGAACTCTCATTGACTGCAGGGGAAAAGACATAATCGCTATTAAAATAAAAGAATGGCACTTGGGGCAAATAAGCAGCCGCAGCAATCCTGGATGTCCCTGAGGATGACACTACACAGAGTGGGGCAAAGGTAGTTTGACAGTTGTGAGTACACAGAAGACAGAGTTTATTCTTGTGCTATTATTTATTAATGATTGCATTATTTTCCATATGAATGACTGTAAACCCACTTTTGCCTCACCCTGTATGTAGAATGAGCCAGGTTCTTAGAGAAAATTGTGTCTCCAAGAAGAACAGGCTTGTTTTGGGCATCATTTTAATATTAGAGGGAAATAATGAATGTATTATAAAGCTCTTGTGACAAGTTTAGTTTCAATAAAATCATTTACAGAGGGGTCAGTTTGGTTCTTTGGGAAAAAATATCACTACTAGGCATAAATACCCTGTTTTCCAGTGGTGAGATTACCTAACTAGGGAAGCTGTGGGGTGGAATGGGAAGAGTGCGGGCCTTGGTGAGAACTTTCTGAGTTACCGTAGTTGTCTCTGAGCCCCAGATTCCCTGCATGTATGTTGGGAGTACTATCTGAGGAGTTGGTTGTCAAGATTAAATTAGGTGACACATGCAGTGCCTAGTAAATAGGGGGAGCCTGGTGGGCTTTAGGCATCTAAAGGTCAGTGAGGGGAAATAGGATGCATTTCCTGTTCACCAGCTCTCATTCCTGTGAAGCCACTGTCCATCTCTCCCCATTTAAACAGCTTTATAAGGTGACATTCACATACAGCACGATTCACAGATTGAAAGTGTGTAATTCGGTGGATTCTGGAATGTTGATAGTATGTGCAGCGACCACCCCAGTTTCAGAGCATCTCAAAAAGATCCCCATACCCTTTCGCTATCGCTGTTCTGTGTCTTGTCTTCTTGCCCCTTGGTTCTTGCAGACCCCGCCTGCTTTCCCTCGTCCTGCCTTCTTCGCAGCTGTGGGCTATTGCGCTTTGCCTGTTGCTGGATCCTGGGATTGAAAGTCTTTGAATTTCTGTGTAAAGAGCCAGTGTAGCTCTTCCCCTTCTAAAGCGCTTGCTTCTTTGGGTGGTGAAACAGCTGCTGCAGCCAAGGCGAGGGCTTACCATTTTGCACTTTGCGGTCGTTCCTATGGCAGCTTTACCCAAAACCGTTCCTGCACTGCTTACGTTACTTGTTTTATTCCAGAACAGTTCTCCCTGGCTTGAGGCTTCTCTGCTGCCGTGTTGACAAATGTTGCTTCTAGTGAAATACACAAAACTAAATAACAGCAAGGGAGAAGGGGGCATAGAGCTAAGTGAATTCATTTTGCTTTTTGAGTGCCATTCTCATTTGTTTTAAAAGCCACCCTGGCCTTACAGGCAGGAAGGGAGGAGGGCAAAGGAGCTACAGGAAAAGAGGGGTGGCCACATCTGATTCTTAGAATTGGGTTGAAGGGGCTGGTGGAACAAGCAAATTGAGAAGTATCTGGAATGTGGGGCCTGAGGATGAGGAGGAGTTCACAAGGAATCTGAATATCTTGAATATATTCAAAATTTTACAATAACCCCCAACCCCCATTTGTGTAGCCTCCAGAGGACATTGGATGCATTCACTTGTTTTCTCATTCTGTTTGTGATGAGGCTCAGATTTTAGACTTGCTGACACAGTAGTAAATGACTGTAGTTTGTTTGTGTGTGATGTTTTGGTAGAGCATGTGGGGAACTGAGAAAATCAAAGATGTAAGGCTGTTGGAGTTGTCAGTGTGCAGACTGAAGGTCTGACCTAAGTGAGAAGGCAGAAGGGATGCTACTAAGTGTTGAGTGCCTATTATGAGCCAGGTGTTTCCTCAAGCATCATTTCATTGAATAGTCCACAAAGGCTGGTAGTCTTATCTCCATTTTGCAGATTAGGAAGAACTGAGTGTTGAGGAATTATGGTAGTTATTTGTCAAAGGTCACCCAGAAATTAGGGAGTGGAATAAAATGGAAACCCATACTTCGAGTCTTCAGACCTCTTCCTGTTCCATGATGATAATAAGCAGTAGAAGGTGTGGGGAAAAGAATGGGAGGAGCAATGGAAGATAAGAAGCAGGTGTAATAGCAGGCATTGCAAACCAAATCATTTTGTTCAGAAAAATGAGTTATACATCTTTTTGAGTTTTTTTATTAGCTAAAATTCACCAGAAAAACTAAACTAACTTTCAAGTGCACATGAAGCTTTTTTGGGGGGAGGGTGGGTGAGTCAAACATAATCACTTGACCAGTTATTTTCCTAAGCATATGGGTAAAGCAGTGGCTGATAAATAGTAGCCTAATTAGCTACCCCAAGGTTTGGAGAGGTTTGTTCAGACATAGGTTAACTTTTATTCTTAGTCTTGCAGATTGATTCCTGCCCATTTATTGGGTGCCTTTCAATATTGTTTATCTCCTAAACACTGTTTAAAGTTTATATGTTTATAACAATGGCTGCCTTTGGGGAGGAGAGGCCGAAAAACAATAGTGACGTAAAAGGGGCTCACTTTTCCTTATATTCTGTGTAACTTTTGATTTTTTCCCTTGCATTATGTATGATGGAAGGGGAAGGAAAAGTTAAGAAGGAAAACGGGCAGCAGGAAAGAAGGGTGGGTGAAAGGATGGATGATTAGTCTGAATTTGAGGCTGCCCAGTGGTCGAATCTGCAGGATTATTTCTCGACATCTGAACTTCCTCAGCCACACAGAAATAGATACAGAGTATGTACTTGCTCAGTTTCTTGCATCTACAAAAGTGCCGCCAGGAACCATCATGAGGAAGTAAAGCTATAGTGCTTAGGATCGTACAAATCTAACCCAGACTTCCTGGGTTTGAGCCCTGTCTCTACCACTGGATGTGATCTTGGACCCTATTTTCTTTTCTATGTATTGTTTTTAAAATGGTAATTGCAGTAATATTTTTTTTTACAGAATTACAAGGATTAAATGTTAACTTACCCACATAAGGTTTTTGTAACAGTGCCCAGCACATACTGTTCCCTAAAAGTTAAATAGTTTTTGTGACTACGACCACCACAGGTGCTGATTTACCTCATCACCTCTGTGTCCCTTTCTTCATCGTGTGCCCCTATTCAGATGCTCAGACAGCACACCCATGCTGGCTAAGCAGCTCTTCCTCTGAGTTTCACGGATCTGGCACTGCCTCCTTGCAGTGCCGTTTTCCAGCAAGAGCGGGATGTTCAGACCGCTGGGAGAGTGAGCAGGCTGGGATGCGCCTTGGCTCTCTGCAGAGGTGTTCAGCCTCCTGGTGGGAGGAAACACAACTTGTCAGAACACAGCTTTGGCTCGCCCAGGTTTCCTGTCATACAGATGGGGCCTGGAGTCTCTCTGGGCTCCATGTCATGAATCTGAGCCAAGATTGTCGCTTACTGATCCAAGAATAATACAGGAATTAGTCTTTTTCTTCTTTGTACTAAGACTAATCAATCCACAGCTAACTCTGTATCTCATTTCTAAACCAGATGCTGTGAATAACTGCCCCTGAATGTGTTTACCAGTAAAAGAATACAATTAACACTTTTTAACCAGTGCCGCTTACACTCAGTATTTAAGGTTAGAATATTGTGAGACTTATTTTGCTGAGGATAATTGTTAGGTTAAAAAAGTGACTGTTTTTTTGGGATTGTGTCACTCTTGGGTTGGCTATAGTGGATTAATCATTTAGCAGATGGGAGATTGTCAATTTTGTAAGATTCTCTTGCTCTCTAGTCCTTAAGGTGGAAGAATACGACTTTTAGGAGGAAAGCATACTTTATGAATGGTTAGAGATAAGAGACTAATATAAATTTCTAAGGAGTCACTGATGGAGGAGCAGGAGAGAAATGAGAAATGAAGCTGAGAACTTTGGATCTGCAGTGAGCTGCAGGGCTGCTGTTTGTATTTTAGGAAGTAGTCACTTGAAATTGTGTGTCTCCAGCATACTTTTCTCAAAGGAGGCCATGTTTCCTGACTAAAGACTGTGTATTACCTAGAATAAAGCATGAGGTTTAGAAATATCTGGGGTTTAGATACTGGCTTCATTGAATGACCTAGGGAAAGTTAGGCTCCTGGACCCTTAGAAAATGAGGATGCTAATAGCTGTCTCATATTTGGAAAATTTCTGTGTGATCACATAATGTTGAGGATGCAAAATGCAGTGCCTGGCACTCCGGAAGTGCTGATAGTGGGGTTTTCTTCCACTTCTTTGCAGGGGTAGGCAATGCCAGGCAGCTTCCTATCACATATTTTATATGGGGCGCATCTAGATACATGTAAGATGGAAGGTTTTTTACCTTGTGCCAGTGAGTTGGAAATTGTCCCTGTTGACACGGTTTTTGTGCTGTGTGTGTGAAAGGGGTAAGAGAAGAGTCATCCAGGAAGCCAACAAATTCTGGAGTGGCTCAGTTGGATATTCTCTGCCTCAGAGGCTCCCTGGCTGGACAGTTCTGCATATGCAAGGCTGGTGGATCTGGAGAAGCACTAGGCTCTGTTCCTTGGCATGTGAGGAGGTTACTATGTCTTTCTAAAGTTGTTTCCTCATTCATAATATGGGAATGCCAATGATACAGTAATCCCAACTTGGGATGCTGTGAGGGTTCATTATGGGTGGTGTCTGTGAAAGACCTTTGCAAGTGTCAGGGAACTCCAGAACTGCATGATATCCTCATCATCATCCTGAGTTGGTAACAGTCTTATCCAAAAAAGTCAGTTCTGGGTGTTTTGCCAAATTTTAAAGGCTCAGGAAATGTCCTCTGACTCAAGGAAGATCTGTCTCCACTCTGCAGCTGGAGGAACTTGTATCCAGAAGGGAAGACAGCTGGGCACTGGGGATTTCTGGGAGAGCTGGCAGTCCTCCCTGAGCTCAGGCTGTCAGAGCTGCACGCCAGGCATGGGAGTTTGTAATGAAGCTGGTGATGAACACTGTTACATCATAGGCCTTTGCATGCCACTGGTTGGTTTTTGCTGTTCCCCTGCAGTTGGTCTAACAGTGGCCTGTTCTTTGCATCAGCTTTGACATCCTGTCTCAGTGTGACCTTTAGGAAGACAGAGCTCGATCTGTGTTGCTTTTTGCTGCCTACTACACCGTTGTATTCAGAATGCCTTGTTTTTATCTTCCTCCTTTGGTGACGTCACAGGTGACTTAAACCAGAAAAGGAGACTGCAGAAATTCAGATTGTGAAAGCACTTCCCATCGTGCCTCTCCTACATACCCCAGCACCATGTAGGAAGAGGTACTCGTCTGGCAGACTGGGTGTGGGACAGAGTCTGGTACATGCAGAGGTCCCAGGAGATTATGATGAACAAAGAGTGGTAGGAGGAGCAGGAAAGGACAGTTTCAGAACTGGGAGTTAAAGTCAGCTAGTGGGTTAGTGAAAGGTCATTTCTATCTCCCTGAGGCTTTTGACTTTAACTCTGTAGCATGTAGGGCTTTGCTGGAGGCTGTTAAGTAGCAGGGCAGAGTCTGAGAGGTGCATTTTCAAAGATCGCACTTGCTCATGGCGAGATGGATGATAAAGGATGAATGGTGCTGACTAGAAGCAGGAACACAGAAGACTGCTGCATTGTTTTAGGTGGGAGATCATGCGGGGCTAGTGTAGGGCATTTGCCAGTGCTCGTGTCAAGGAGAAGTGGCAAGAGGTTTTGAGGGTGCAAAGGAAAGTAACATTTGAGTGCCTGCCAGACACTGTAACTATCTACCTGTATTTGCTCCTCTGATTCTTGTAACAGCAATGAGTGGTAGGTGGTATATTTTGGCCATTTTGCAAATAAAGAAACTGAGGTTTACAGAATATGTAGCTTGCCTGAGTTCTCTGGCAGCTGCTAAGTTTGAAGGTCCAGCTTTAAACCTGATGCCATCAAGCTCCCAAGTCTTTTCTTTTGCCCCTGTACCACACTGTGGCCCTCAGGACACAGCCCTTACATAGTCATTTTGCATTAGCAAATAACTTTGCCAGGACTAGTCTATTAATAGTGATCTCTTTCAACATTCCCATAAGATTAGGGAGCACAACTAATTATTCAGCTGAGGGATTAGAGACGTGGGGAGGTTAAGTGACTTGACAGGGTCACCCATCAAGTAGTTTGGGGGAGGGCAGGCAGGGGTAAGGTTTGGAGTAGACCACTTTGAGTCCATAGTCTTACAGAAAACAAGAATTTACCAGCCCCATTGTCTGAATCCAGTCTTTCCTTTAGTTTGTAGATTAGGAAAACTACAGTGGAGATGGTGTGCTCGGTGAGTGCCTGAGGCTGAGATGGCACAAAGCATAATGGTACCTTGCTGTTACTTTCTAGTTAAACTCTCTCCTGTTGCACAGTCTTTAATTAAAACAACAGTTCCCCCACCAAAAACGAATCCTCTTTATTAAGCATGGAGATTAGAGTAAGGGTGGGGAAGCTTGTCTCTTAGAAAGATTTCAGTAATAAATTATTTCCTTTGACATAAGAATTGCATTGCCGAGCTTAGTAATTAAAAGTTCTTTCTTAACTCAGCTTTTCTTTTTTTTCTATTTGATATTATGAGTTTGATGTTACTACTGGGAGTCATGGGGATACTTGGGGTGACACAAAAATTAACATGACAAGAGCAGTGGGAAGCCTTTGTTGGTGATACTGTGCCTCCATTCCATGTCTGTCAGGTTTTCTTGATTATTATTTATTTTTGAGAGACGATAATGCATTGGGTACAGTGGGCTCTGAGAATGAGTCTAGAACTTTGTCTTTTACTTGGCTGGATGGACACTTTGGGCTTGAGACGGGCATGAGATACCTTGTGATGGGGGTTGAAGGAACTACGTTTGAGAAGGGGGAGTAAAGGCCAGGGATTGGAAAGATGCTGAACTACAAACCTGAATGATTTCATATTTTGCTAATGGTTGTCCCTGGATGCTGTGTACCTTCATTATTTCACCCAGCCCTGCAAACAGAGACCCCACTTTGGCTAACCCGAGCCGTCTACTGCTTTCTTCCCAGAAGTCAAAGAGTAAGGCTAAGTAACTTTGGCTTGTGCACATGTGTCTGGTAGCTGCAGGTAATGAACTGGCCAGGTGCCCTCTTGAAACCCTGTGTAAAGTGCTTGTGAAGTGATCTGGTTTCTTTAGTCAGGGTGCTGAGTATGGGGGAGAAGGAAGTGACAGTCATTTACAGTATCATGTTTAGTCTTTTGCAGATGTGCTTACAGTTTTAACAAAGGCAGAGAAGAAATTATAGGGTGGAAAAGAAATGCCTACAGACAGCCTGCTAAAGCCTAGGAAGGAGGAAACTAGTGTTTGTGTTTTAGGAGTGCTAAGTCCTTGCTTACATATCAACAGGCAAAATATTGGCATTCACTTCTGACTTGAGGAAGACATTTCTGGAGTTAGTAGAAGGAAATGCCTAAACACAGGCCTTAACTCTGAAAGAAAGAACCCTGGAAATGCTCAGGATTATCTCATAAAAGTCCTTTGTGTATTTGAAGCCTCTAATGAAATCCGCCTGGTTCTCTAGGCCAGACAACTCCAGTTGTTGTTCTTAACTTTCTACCTTGCATCTTGTCTCCCTTAGGTTTTGTCACCTGTCCCTGCTACTTTGTCTTGAATGATACCAGTCACAAGTGAACTTTGTGCCCTGATGCTGGGCTGACTTGTTAGTGACTGCTAGTTTTGATCAGGAAACGGAGTAGATGCCTGTGTTGATGGTGAGGATGATGGAGTCTTTTTATATGCCTCGTCTGAATCTTTGCTTCTTCACCTGTGCATACTGCTGGTGCCCAGAACCTGGTGGGCATATAGAGTAAACATCTGCTGAATGAGTGAATGCAGATGTACCCCACTCTTTACTTTAAAATTCATTTTTTTTGCTAGTTAAAAAACCCCAAGCTTTTGTTATTTTTCATGATAAACACCAAAAGTGTAGGAAAAATTGACTTGAATTGCCACAACACTCTGCAGCTTGTACAAAGACATACAAGAGTTGCCCCAAGGAGGAAAATCCTCCCTCTCCTCTTAATTAGTCCTCACCCCCCCCCTTTGCTTCTTTCTCCCCTTCTTCCGTGCCCCCCTCTCTTTCTCTCACGTACTCAACCTTTGCTGTGAGCTGGGCATTATTGTGAGTTCTAGGGGTGTTGTTAAAAACAAAATGAAGTCGCTGCTCTCATGAAGTTTATACTTCAGGGGATTAAGGGCCCTGAGTGACCAGAAGAAGTGAGTCCTTGTGCTGCCGGAGAAGTGAGGTCGGTGGTGGCGTGGGTGATAAGGGGTAACTGTTGCTCTTTGGTGAGAGACTTGCTGGCCAGGCCAGCTGTGACTTCACTTTCTTTTCTATCTACATAACCCTAGTCCCTACATATCATTTCGTCTGACATGTAAGACTCTGTTCGCACAGGGTTTTGTCACTTACCATTTATGTATCCTTTCTTGATGTTGGGGTAAATCCCTTTGATTGATTTGGAGAGAGAAATGGGTAATATGCAATGTTTTTGTCAGTCTATTTTGTGATGATGTTGACACAGCAGGGTGTGCTTTATTTTTGTTCCAGTGTGTTTTATTTAACATTCTGTTATTCAGAGATTGGTGGGTTTTTTTCCCTTACCTTTTCTCCCAGACTGTTCCTTCCAGTTTATTAAAAACAATCTAATTAATATATTCTTAATGGTCCCAACCCTCTTTCTTCAGTATAGACTTCAACAATTTTAACACAAGGCACACATACTAACCTTGTGGATTGACTAAAGCTCAAGCCTGTAACATTCACTTGTTCACTCATTCAGTCATTCAGCCCGTGTAGAAAGCAAAAGATGTTTGCTGCTTCTCTACAAATTTTATAGTGTAATAGGACAGTGAGATACAGAAACAAGTTATAATTCTTTGGGGTAAATATGCCAACAGAATTCTGAACAAACAGCAGTGACACAGGTAACTAGGTCAGCCTGCCTTGTCAGAGAAGGCTTCACAGAGGAGGTGATCTTTGATCTGGTTCTTGAAGAGTGAGGATGTAGTTGCCTCCTGGGGACAGCTGAGAGAAAGCTAGATTTAATTGGTCTTCCTGTAATCCCTCAGGTGCTGTCCTGAGGGTAGCTTTCTCTGCGGTACTTGATTTGGGGATGGTAGTCATATTGCAGATACAGCCTGGGTTTTGTTTGTCTGTCTCTGAAGCAGTTAGCGTAGAAACCACTTTGACGCCAGAACCGCTCCTTTGTTTTGTTGCTGCTGCCGCTCATCAATGGGATTAGATATCAGACAGGCCTTCAGTGTTCATAGTGCTGCATTCCAAAATTTCAGAAAGGTCGCTTCGTTGCATCGTCAGTCAGCTTTCTGACTTGGGCACGATTACTGAGTGAATCAGGGACTAGCTGTAGGTCATGCCCCTACTCCTCTTCTCTTCAGGTGATCTGCAGTAAACATAAAAACTAAATCTGTTGTCACCACATTTGGTTCCCAACTCACAACCAGTGGAGTAGCCAGGACGCCTTCCTTCCAGTTTAAAAAGCTCCTTGACATGTAAGTTGCTGAAAGCTCCGGTGAGTTTTCCAGTCAGTCTCCTTGCTGTTCTGAAGCACTGCCTTCCAGTTGTCAAGGTTGGGAGTTTCCTCTTTACACCTCCATCTGAACCTTCTCCCGGGAGAGGCACCTGGTGAGATAGTGGGCTTGCTGCTTTGTGTGCCCGGGGGAAGACGTGATCATCAGCAGCATTATATCCTAATGCAGGAAAAGGGCTTGCTGGATGGTTTCATCCCCACAGCCTACCCTCTCTTTTGCGAATGCTGGGAGGTAGGGCATGGTTTCTCTTCATGTTAGGAGAAAGAAAGACGATTTGTCCCATGACACACACCTGTCTGCCTTGGGGACTCATATACTTAATTGCTACACTATTATTCTTATTGAGGTGATTGAACAAAATACCTTGATGATCTGTGACTTGCTCTCAAACATCTGATGTCACCCCTGATGACTACCTGGTCAGTGGGAGTCCGATCTCCTCAGTTGCCTGTCAGCAGGTGTACTTATTAGTCTCCCCTTTTTTTGTGTGACTCTGTTATATATTGTGGCTTTTAAAGGTTCAATTTTATAGGTTTTTATCACCCCTCTCCCAAATACAAAGGATCCATTTCAAAGATTGGAAAACCCCCCTAGAAGGTGAACCTGACTTTTTACTCTTTACTTTTTTGCCCTTAAGGGATTCATTTTGTATTTTTGTCATAGAGAAGATCACATACAAATAGAGGCTTGATTTTTTGCTTGAATTTTTGCATGTTGTATTTTGATTTCTTGCCTAATAAATGAAGGAAAAATTGTTGAATAGTATTAAAAATGAAAACCACTTCTTCCATGAACCTGCTAACTCTTTTTTTATCATAATGATATGAACTCAAGCAGTGAAGACCTAGCCAAAATTCAAGTGTCGTGTACTATTAAAAAAAACAGTGA
>VMDR010035262.1:0-10830 GCA_007922815.1 Macrotus californicus | reverse complement strand
TTTTGAGTGTTTGTTTTAAATCTTTGGTTTCAAGGAATCATTTTGTAACCTGAACATTTATTTTTATTTTATTCTTCTTTGAATGATGAAATTCTTATTGAAACTTAGTATTTTTCCCAAATATAAAATAATCATCTTTTTGATCCCCTGCCCTCTCCACCTGGATTCTGTGATTGTTCTTCAACATCCTCGGCCATAGGCCAGCTGTCTCCAACCTTTTTTTTCTCATAAAAGGTTGAAAATCACTGCTGTAGGCTGATTGCCAGATAACAACAGATTCTGTTGCTTAGAAAGTGCTTAAAAAGAACTTGAACTGGAATAATTTAATAGTTAAGCCAGGAAACAAGCTTTTACTTTTTACAATGATTCTATTTTCACCCTTAATTCTGACCATATTGAACGATTTGCCATTTTCATGAAGAATAAGGTCTTTAGCAATTCAGTATCTTTGCACTTACTTTTTCTGTCACTAAAAGTGTTCTTTCCATCTTACAGCAATCTGTTAACTCCCACTCATCATTTAAAGGTAATTTTAAGCATTACTTTTTGCTAGAATTGTTCTGTGATGTCTTTGTCTGAACCAGATGACTCTAATCTCAAATCCCATGGCAACCTTCGTGCATTTCTATCATGCACTGTATGTAAAGGCATTCATTGTATATGTCTTCCAATAGACCGTATTTGGTTTACTAAATCCTTTGAGCTTCTTAATAAGAGATTTTTTTTCCTTTAAAAATACTCAAAAGAAAATACATGGCCACTTTTGCATTGAACTTCAGCAGTTTCATGAATTCTCCCAAACACATTTGTATACTGTCTTACTTCCCATGCACCATTCTCAACATTCCTGATTATTGTTACAGGGCACCATGCAGACATGCCCAGTAACAATGTGATGTATTTAGCCATGGAAACCAAAAAGGGGAGAGAGAGAGAGAGAGAGAGAGAGAGAGACAGAGACAGAGACAGAGACAAACAGACAGAGAAAGAGAGAGAGATTGAGATTCCTCACAGACATGTAGCTGTGGGTGACATCCAGAGAAATATCTTCTAGACCACAGGTACAGTCAACTTCTTTGTGACTTTTCTTTTTCTTTTTTTTACAGACATCTAGCCTTTTTGAAACCTAAATAGAACTTTGCATCAGTGCCTTGTTGCCTCCTAAGGAGGATGCAGAGCCTGCTGTGGGTCAGCTCCGATAGCTTTCTAAGTCTCTTGCTAATATTCTGAAATGAGGACCCCCATGATGGTACAGGGATACCTGTAATAGACTGTCTTACTACCTGTTTTCATCTTGCCTAGAGTCTGGTTCATGGTTGTCTATTCCGAGCATGTTCTTAGAGAATGTCCAGTGTCTTTACAGTTCAGTCTGCCTCTTTCCCTCAAATTGGAAGTTGAATAGCTTGACCTCTTATTATTATGAATTCCTCCATATAATCTTAAGCTCTATGCCATTCAGTTTAACTTTATATAAAACTTAAATAATATCTAATTATCAAGGTTACTGTAAGGTTTAGAAATAAAATATGTGAAGTGTATTTACTGAACAGAAAATCATTAGGTGCTATTGTAATTAGAAACATTTATTCATTAATCCATTTTGTCAGTGTTTATATGAGCATCTCCTATCCACTGGGCACTATGCTAGATAGGGACCCATGTCTAGTGACTCAGTACAATTACAAGCACACCCATTTCTGCTATGATCATATATATCATGGCCTTCTTCTCTATAGGTATAATTTATTAACATTATGAATGAGATTCTGAAATAAGTTAATCATCCCAGGAGATTCTATGGTTTTAATTTCAAGTCCTATGAAGAGAACGGTTTATATTTCAAACAAGGGAATTTCAAATGAATTGTTATTGTCCCAACACTGACTCCTTGTGTGGTAGGAGACCCTGTGGCTCTTGCGTGTCATTAACAATTAATGGAGAGATGGTTTGTTTTTTGCTCTGTGTTTTGTCCTGGTATGTGTCAGTCTGTGGTAGATAAGTGGTGTTCACTTAATATTTCTGATTTAATAAAGGAATAAATGAACAAATGGCAATATTAATGTTCACATTTGTTACTTAAATTTTAAACATTACTTCAGTAATATGTAAACTTTTTGGTTTTATAGTCTCAGTATCTAGGTACTAGGTCTATGAGAAGCCAAAGAGAAAACACAGAAAAAATTAATTATAATCTAAAATTGAATACTGCCACAGACTTGGCTATCTCTCTTAATGTCACCAGAACAATATATATATATATATATATATATATATATAGTGTTTATATATAACTGTTATATAAGTGTTTATAAAATATATAGTATTTATATATAAACAAACACTGGAGTATTTATTCAGTTCAGGTTGTGCCTGTACAATTTTCATTCATTAATTATCACCCATGCATCAAATATTTTATCAAAAATGTATGTTCAGTAAACATTTTTACTATTTCTCTTAAAATAACAATATTTATCAAGGTTTTCCCATGATCCAGGTATTGTTGCATATGCTCAAACTCAATTTTTATCCCAATTGTATGAGGAAGACAATTATTCTCCTCATTTTTCAAGGGATGAAAATTAGTTGGAGGAGGGTGATTAATTTGCTTTAGTTATACTTTTTAAGGTATGGAACCTGGATTTGCATCCAGACTCTTTAGATCCATGTTCCAAAACACTATCCATACAGCCTTTCTACATTCATGTAAGATGAGCTTTGTTTAACAATGTGCTGAACATGTATAAGGGTATCTTACATTGTGCTTACTACTTGCCTTTGAGTTGGGCGGTATTTTTAGTCTTGTTTTACAGAAAACTAACACGGAAATGGGTTCGCTAGTATCTGTAGTCATAAATAAAATGTAAAGGACTAAATACTAAATATCATGCCTTGTGAGCAACAAATCCATATGCAGACTTTTTACATTATAGTAGTCACCTGACTAACAAATGTTAAGTAGGGGGACCCTCACAGGAAAGACCTTGTTCTCCACTGCCACAAATTTAAAAAGTATTAAAAAACTGCTGGTGTCGAGGTACTTTTTAGAGTGACTTATTTTTTTCTACTTATTTGTTTATTTTTCATTTTTGGTATAAGCTCATTAATTTAAATCTAGACAATCACTCTTAGCAAAGATTTTGATAAAATGAAAGCTACTTTAATTTTAAGTTTTACCTTAAGATTTTCAAAAAAGGTAGTTTGTTTAGTGGCACGCATTACTAAGAATTCCATTTCTACATGTGTTATATGTAATTCAGGCCACAGACTGCACCAGAACATTTCAAGTGTGTGACACCACAGCAGTGCCCCTTATTGTGAGGCTGGAACACTGTGAAACATCTGCCCCAGAGGTTGCCTGGAAACGACACTTGTCACACATTAAGCATCAGTGTTAAGGCGCTGTTCAGTGGGATTGCTTTTTTCCCTCTTAGAATAAAGAACTTTGCACCGTGCTTACAAAAATAGTTTTCAATTATTTCCTCAGATTTTTGCTCTGAGTATTGTTTTGGAATTTTATTTTTGAGTTTGTTTATCCAAATGCTCTACCTGATAGAGATTTCTAAGCAAATGTAACTTGTATTCTTGAAATCAGTATTTTACATTGCTATTTATCTTTGTAGAAGAAAATAAAATGGATATCAGACACTGAGGAAAATAATTAGAAAAGCTACAAAGGAAGACTCCTGCAAAATGTGCAAAAAAAGGTCTAAACTTGTTCTCATTTCACTCAGACATTTAACATTGATCTTCACGTATCACTCTTATCCCTGAATCTGATGCTTTTCACCTTCAAAATGGGGATAATAATTCTCCACTCCATGCTTCACAAGATTTATTTGTTAGACTCAAAACACATGGCATGTTAGAAAGTATTTATACGTCTTATAAGTGGAAAATATTTTTGTTTATGTAGTGAGAGTCATTTATTCATTAATAAAATTAGGTAGTTAGGGATCAACTGCTTTGCAAAATGTTGCTCTTTAATAATAAAGTAAAATAATGTGATTGGACACAGATGAATCAATGTTAACCCAACCCTACAAATGGACGAAATGAAAGTGCTTATTCAACCACAGAGATTTAGCAGTGTAACTGTTTTGGCATGAGGGGTAACCATATACTGATTCTCCACACACTGTCTAGCAGTAGGAAATTTTCCAAAAATATCACTTCTTATTGCTATGTGCCAAATGAATCAGTAAGAATCAATAGGTGACAGTCTAACCTTCTTCTTTGCACTAATTCAACTAATGCCCAAAACAAACCTACATGATTGTTAAGCCATTTTTATAGCTGAAGGAAGTGAGGAACAGAGAAGTCGAGCAACTTGCACATAAGCACCCAAAACTTATGAAATAAAGCCACCGTCATTTTGTTCTCTCACAGTTTTGCAGGTCATGAATATCAGAAGGGACCAGATGGTATATCTGATGTTCCATGAGGCATAAACTGGGTGACTTGGTAGTATTTACCTGGTAGCTGGTCTGGCCTGGAGGCATCAAGATGGTGTCACTTATAGGACTGGTGCCTGGCAGGAACAACCAGAAGATAAAGCTCAGATGGGCTCCCCATCTATCCATCTGGTTTTATATTTTTTCCACATGATCTCTGCAGCAGAAAATACAGATTCCAAAAATGGCGGCTTAGTGCTCCAAAAGGGCAGGCCAAAACCACCTAAAGCCTGGATCTGGGACAGCATCATTTCCACTGTGTTCTGTTGGTCAAAGGAGTCACCCAGTCTTTCTTATTTTTTAATTGCTCTTTAATTACAATCGTCCCAAAATTTACCCCGTCGCTCTCCCCTTCACCTACCCCTCCTCTTAGTCAAACCCCATCCTGTTGTCCATGGGTCCTTTATACACTTTCAAAGGGTGAAATACTTCCTAACTTTTAAAGAGATAGGGGAAAATCTTACACTCTAATGAAGAATTCACAGCCAAATTTGATCTACCACAATGTTCAAGTCATTTTGGTAAGTATATTATTTTTCCCAAGTAGCTGTTTTATATATTTAGTGAAAATCCTTTGATTACTTTATCTGGGGGATTTTATTCCTTGATCCATCAGAATATCAGCTTTTGTCAAGATTTTGTGCCATTTCAAACATATGTCTGTGCACTGGCCAAAAAATATCCTCTGGTTTTCTCACAAACCAACCTTCAATAAAAACATGAAGTGATCATTCAATTTCATTGGCCAAATTTTATTGTCTTAGAATCGATTGGTTGGTAAGAAAAAAGATTTCTAGGTCAAGTATTTCATGCACTTATTTATAAGTGTCCTTTCTAAGGTCACAAATAGAATGGTTTTTCCATGGCGTTTAAAGTAATATATTAAAAATCTAACCATTTTTATTTTAAACATTAAAATCACTTTACAAAATTCATACCATTCTCAAACTGCTCTCAAAGTTTTTTTTTATTGCTTAACATTCTATTTCCTTTTATAAGGATCCAAGAGCAAAATCATAGAAGATTTCTAGATTAAGTTTCTATTGATTCAATTAAAAATAACATTTTGTTTTTAACTAGTCTTTATTCCACAAATAGTTTTTTAAACAAAATTCAGAGCCTCACCACCAGTAGTTAGCTCTGTGTTATGTGCTTCTATGAAAATGAGGGTACTAAAATGTATTCCCCATTTTACAATATTAAATCTTCAACCATAACGCCACCTGGAATTTCCAGAGGATGGACCTTCAAGATTTCCTCATTTCTTCATTGTTCTTTCATATCTTTCATCACAAAAAGTTCAAACTCATATATGAAAAATTGTATACGACCCCTTGCCCAGTTTGAGTTTGCAATAGAAAATAACTTGTAAGTGTGGGTTAGGAAGCATGTACCTCAGTGGAGCCTGAGGAAACTTCAGTGTGTCCCTCCTGAGACACTCTCTGTACAGCTGCTCCAGGCACGAGAGATGAGCACTGCTTTGAGAATTGCTCGGCAGTCCTTTGGGATTCTGTTTCTGGAGACTGATATTTCCCCCAAAGTTATATATTCCTAAGAAGTCGTATTGCCAAGGGAGCGCTATGCAAAGCCATATCCTTAGAGTATTTGGAGGTGCCATTTCCTTCCTGAAATAAACAAGAGCATGTTTATGTAGTCAGTAGCTCTGTTGTCCCAAGTATGATTCCTTTATTTCTGTCTGTGATGATCAGTTAACATGCAAGTTCAGTTGCTCTCAGACTTGTGGCAAGTTACTCTGCCTAGCCAATATACAATTTTATTTTAGTTTTATAAACCAGAGATGGTAATAATAGTATCCAACCCATAGAGCTGATATAAAAGTCAACTAAGGCAGTGCATATAAAATTCTTAGTGCAATATCTGCTATCTTGTAAAAATGTTTGCTGTGTTTTGAATAGCATGATTAATACCTTGAAGATCTTCCTCTGTTTAGCATGCCACATCCCTTATATCAACAAGTTCTACCACTGTGTTATCCCTCACAGTTCTCTCTTCCTTTCTCATTTGCAGAGAATTTATACTAATTATTGCAAACGCCATCTATTTTCCCTAACTCTCAGCTTTCCTCTAATTGAGCCTTCATGCTTCATTGAAGTCTGCTTTCTAAAATGATGATCTGGCACATTTCTCACACAAATTACAAATGTTTTAATAATGTCCCTTTTCCTTCTAGGTTATATGTATTACTTGCCCATTGCTGCTGTAAATTTTCACAAACTGAGCAGCTTGAAACAACACATTTAATTTTTTATAGTTCTGGAATTCAGAAATCTAAAATCAATGTGGTGACAGATCTCTGTTCCTTTCAGAGACTTCAAAGACAAATCCATTTCCTTGTCTTTCAGATTCTAGAGGTTTCTCACATCTTGAGCTCTTGGTTCCTTCAAAGCACGACTCTGATCTCTTGTTTCTATAGTCACATTTCCTACTACTGTCTCAGATTCTCCTGCTTCCCTCTTAGAAAGACCCTTGTGATTGCAGTTACTATAATTGGCAGTATAGGTTACTATAGTAATACTACATATCTCGTTCATATAAGATGATCTTCCTTTTTCAAAGTACTTAGTCACATCCACAAAGTTCTTTTTACCGTTTGAGGTAACATAGATTGTAGAAATTAGGGTGCAGGCATCTTTGTGTGGTCATTATACAACCTACCACAGTATGTATTCAAATTCTTAGCCTATTGTTAAGGTGCTTCATCATCTGGTCTCAAACTGCCTTTCACTGCTCTCCTGTCAGACCCGACTATTCTAATTGTATCCTGTGACTTTCACGTGTATGGCTACACATTGGACTGTCACTACATCATTCACTTTCAGTCTATGTGTATTTTCTCATGTTCTCTCTTCATAAAATGCCTTTTCTATATATTTTGCATCAAAACTCAGACATAATTTTGAGGTCTCCTGTGCTTCCTCAGTAAACTCATATTTTCATTATCATAGAACATATCATGCTGTACATTAATGAACGATATATTTGTCTACTTTTGTAGACTGTTAACTTGAAAACAGGACACATTTTAAATTTTTCACTCTTATTTTGACATTAAACACAGAAACTTGTCAAAATAAAAGTTTATATTAACAAACCCACCTGCCATAGCTTGTTTGAAAACCTAGATAAGTGATGATAGCTCCGTAGGTCACACTTTATTAATTCATTACTCTTTATATCATATTGGGATATTCACTACCAAAAAAGTAGAAAGCCCCTATAGCTGATTTGTAGAGACAATGAATATATTAAAGAATGTTACATAGCTCACAGAATCTCCCAAAAGATAGAGGAATAGGTCTGAGGGCCATTCAGGCAGGAATAATGGCCAAATCATACAATTAGATGGCTACTGCGGGGCCCAGAGAGACACTATCACTACAAGACACCGAAAATCACACACTGAAATGTTACCACCAGTACCTTGGCCTTTAAAACACAGACTCTTCCTGCCCCCTTTGTTAGGGAGGTGTTGGAGGGGCTGATTCCTCCAACGTACAGGTCTGACAGGGGTGTCGAACCACAGGTATGTGCCTGTATGCCAGCCCTGTGGAGGCTGGAACTGCTCTTTCTGACTATATTTTTAGATAAGTGAATTCTTTAAATGAGAAATATCTCCAACTTGAAAATATTCCAAAGTGTTAAGTAATTAAGGAGTTTGGTCATTTTAACTATGCCTTTTACAGAAATAATGTAGAACTAGATAAGTCCTTTTTATAAATTTGCCTTAGGGACAAAAATTGAAAAAAATAAAACTATAACTTATGAAATAATTGCATTTTTCATTTGGAGGGACAGCAAATACCCAAAGAAATGTTTCTATTCTTTGTTTGTCAAAATAAAATATTCATTTTTATGTGGTGGTTCAGTCAACTGGATAATGCTATGAGATACACACTTAGCAAAAATATTAAACAGTGACTCATTTGCATTAAAATATAAAAGTTGTTCAGTGTAGTAATGGATAGTTCATTAGATTAATAATAGAATTGTGGTCCATTCTCACTTAGGTTGCCAATCAAAATCCATCACTATGCTTTAGGTATGAAAGCAACTCTTTTTGCCCAGTTTTACTATTCAGTCTTGTCTGAACAGAAATAACTTCTTTTTTAAATGGCTAAAGGTCAATGGCAGAATAGGATTAAAACACTGGAATTGGAGTCAGGAAACTAATTCTCCAATGCTGTGAGCTACTAACTAGTTAAAAAAATTCAAAATTATTTTCCTCTATATATGTTGCTATAAGTAGAATTCAGGGCTTAGATTAAATCTCTCATGCCCTGGTAGATTTAATGTTCTGTGAGTAATTAGAAAGGTAAATTTTCAAGCATATATGTATAGACTGAAAAATAAAACATCTGATTCACTGTGAATGAAATGTAAGTTTTACATGAGATATTTCCTATTTCAGGCATTGGTAAAGTTGTTCCCTTTGTGTTTCTAGAATATGTAGTTGTTCGGTACAAACAAAGATTTGGTTCTTTGTTCCAATTTTTCTGACTTTATGTAAGAAACTTATTTCTCCACTGCTAAGTGCCCTCTTCTGTAAAGTGGACATAATTGTGTTGCTTTCCTTATAGCACAGGTTTCTGGTAAAAATCAAATAAATAATACAAAAGGGAGTTACTTAGAACATAAAATTCTCTGTTCTTACAAGGATCTTTTCTGTGCATATTACTCACATAGCTCAGCTAATGCAGAACTTCAAAGTCAAACATACCCTTGATAATTTACGAACCTGTCCTGCAAAAGCCAAAGTATGAGGGTACCTGTTACAGATAGTCCCCAAACACTTTTGGCTGACAGAGATGTGGGAAAAAGGAATGTGGAAAAATTGTTAGTGGAATTTGTGACTTTTTTGAAATTTGATCTTTTATAATATATAAATGTAGTGATTTGGCAAGACACAAAATTAAACAAAAACTTATATGAGTGAATGTGTATATGTATATACAGGGTGGGTCAAAAGTAGGTTTACAATGGTGAGTGTGGAAAAACTCTGTTTTTAAAATATTTTATTGCTTATGCTATTACAGTTGTCCCAATTTTTCCCTTTTGCCCTCCTCCACCAAGTGTGCCCCCTCTCCCATTGTCAATCCCCGCACCACTGTCCATGTCCATGGGTCCTTCATGTAGGTTCTTTGGCAAATCCCTTCCTTCACCTTCTTTCAATTAGTCCCCACTTCCCCCCTCCACTCTTACAGCCGTCAGTCTGTTCCATGGTTCCATGCCTCTGGTTCTATTTTTCTCATTAGTTTATTTTGTTCATTAGAATCCTCTTATGAGTGAGATCATATGGTATTTGTCTTTCAACACACTAGATCAAATTGATTTAATTGATATCTACAGAACATTTCACCCCAAAGAAGCAAAATATGCATTCTTCTGAAGTGCTCACGGATCATTCTCAAAGACAGACCACATGGTCGGACACAAAATAAGCCTTAAAATTCAAGATCATAACAAGCATTTTCTCAGATCACAATGGATTGAAACTAGAAATCAACCTAAAGAAAAAAGAAACCCTAAAACATTCAGATATATGGAGACTAAATAACATGTTGTTAAATAATGAATGGGTTAAACATGAAATCAAGAAAGAATTCAAAAAGTACCTGTAAACAAATGACAATGAACACAACAACCTAAAACTTAGAGACACAGCCAGCGCAGTCCTGAGAGGGAAGTTCATGGTGTTACAGTCCAATCTAAAGAAGACAGAAAAATCTCAAATAAACAACCTAACTTTAAACCAAAAGAACTAGAAAAACAAAAACAAACAAAGCCCAGAGCAAGTAGAAGGAAGGAAATAATCAAGATCAGAGCAGAAATAAATGGCACAGAGACTGAAAATAAATTCAAAGAATAAATGAACCCAGGAGCTGGTTCTTTGTAGCTATGAACAAAATCGACAAGTCTGTAACTAGGCTAATCAAGAAAAAAAAACAGAGGGGGCCCAAATAAATAAAATCAGAAATAGAAGAGAAGACGTAACAACCGATACCACAGAAATACAAAAGATTGTAAGAGATTACTATGAACAACGATGTGCCAAAAAACTGGACAACATCACAAAAATGCTGGACCATAAGGCATCACAGGTGAATTTGCTAGTCATTGAAAGAAATAACACCTATCCTTCTCAAACTCAGCAAAATTAATTTAATTTTAGAAATATGAATAAGGACTATTAGACTGAAGGCACTGTGGCAATACAAGGATCTTCACCTATTTTATTCATTTAGTCGTAACTTAGTACCTACTAACATTCAATAAAATTATTTCTTAGTGAATGTTGAATGGATAAAGTTAATTTCTACTTGGCCACTCATTTAATGATGCTATAAATGCTTACTTT
>VMDR010035261.1:0-10824 GCA_007922815.1 Macrotus californicus | reverse complement strand
TATGTTTGAAGTCACATTTGACAAATCTTAAAGTTAAGAGACAAGCATTTAAAGGAGCCAAAAATAATGTGAATCAGCTGTTTGGAAAGTGAAGACAACAAGCTCAAATACATTAAAATTATACAGAAACAAAAAAAGCTTTTAAATTCATGAATCACAATAGCCACATTTAGAACACATTCTGTATCAGTCAGTAATTTTAGTTAGAACTTGATCTTAAGGCTAAAATGGTCTTGATCTGGAAAGCAAATCTTTTACAACTTCTTCAAAGCATGGAAACATTTTTGGAGCTATACAGCCCATAACTTTTTTGGTTTAAGTGGCCACACACTGATTAGATATTCTAGTATCCAATATGGCTATAGTTGTCTTAATAACCAAAGTCAAAATTTGGCCATCTTTAGAAATTTTTCTAAAGTGACAACCAGATCCAACAGATCTTAACACAGTATGTACAGGTATAAATGAATGTTCCCTTCTACCTCGTTTCTGAGCACTGTACCTCTGTTTTGGGTTATATTTTATATTAGTATATTTATGTTTTGACTTATAGTAGCTTCTCATGATATGGAACTGATGTGTACTGAGGACTGTGAATTTCACACGTCCTTCTCAGAACCTTCTTGCCCTTGGGTAGGACAAGATTGCTAGAGTATGCTTGATCTGGGGCATTTCCATTTCCGTTGGTCTCTATGGAAGGCTAGAGCCACCCAGAATTAACTACTTCTCTTCCCTCAGGTGAGTTAGGCTTTGCTAAAATCCTTGTAGTTTGCAGGCACACCTTATAAGAAGAACAACAGCATGCCCTAGTGAATTTTATAATGGTTCCTCTCCCCCTTCTGCTGGGAGCATGAGGAAATTTTTCTTCACGAATCATTCTGAGAACGTGGTAACACTACAGGCGGCAAAACTCACAGATGTGTGCACCCCTCCACACACCATGACTTGGCCTCCTGGAGCTTTTAATTCTCAGAGTTGTCCACATTGAGCCTCCAGAAATTAAAGTGCAGTTCAGGTTTCTCTACCCACCCCACCTCCACCCCATCCCCCGCATAGGTTCCCATGAATGTTTCAGCTTGTTGATTTCTGCTTCAGTAAGTTGTCTCTGTTTCTGCCCATTAGTTTCTCTAATTGGGGATCAAGGGGCAGCATTTCTTCCTGTAACTTTACTTACTATTGGTCTAAGAAAAGTTATGATTTTCTGTTTGCTTGGCTTTTTACCTGTTAGGACAGTTGATGATTCCTAAGCTTCTTACAATCCTGACTGGAAACCAACAGTGCCAGCTTTATTAGCTTTTGTGGTGTTTCTGTGACCTGTGACTTAATTTTTGATAATCATAAAAAGTTAAAATAATTAGGGTTCTCATTGTTTAAAAAATGAAGAAAAGCAAAAATCTAAACTGTTCAGTGTTTTTTTTTTAATTTTCTTGTACTTTATGTAAAAATCTCTTTTCACTTCCCTTGGTATCCCCTGAAATCAAGGCAAGCTTTTGGCCACACTAACATTCATGCAGTTTTTAATCAACCTTCCGGATGCCAATGTCTGTTTATGATCCCTCCACAACCAAAAGCACATCCATCAAACGCTGAGTCCCAGCTGATGACTCTTCTGTGCCGAGTATTTCCCTTGGAGGTATACCAAATCATTGCAAACCTTACACGGTCCTATCCACCTGACACCTTTTATTTCTCTGCAACAAGTTCAGTAAAATCACTCACATATCTTTTATCAGTTACTATGGGTTAGCCCAAAGACACAATTTATCGAAAGAGTAAAACATGGTGATATGAAGAACACACATTTTGGAACACACCAAAATCAAATTAGTGTAGGAGATCACTGAGATAACTTTACACACACCACAAGAAAAATATAATTTAAGTGGCAAGTACAAACAAGTGATGCATTGGATAGAGTTGAATTTTACAAATGTGTGTATTTCTATTTTCCTACTGCAAGTGGACTGTTTGCCTACTGTACTTATTCATCCGGGCTGCCACCTCAGGACATTCCCTCTAAACCTCCCTTCACAGTCCTGACATGGGCTCTGAAGCTAAACTCCTCATGTTCAGACCCTGATCCTCATTTGCTTTGTGATTTTGGTTATTAAATTCTGTTTTCTTTAGCTTCCTAATCTATATAATGAGGGTCAGAAATTTTTTTATGATAATTGAATATGGCAAGGTACAAAAAGTGTGTGATCTATTCCAGGCAGAGAAAAGAACAATCAGGAAAAAGAAGAATCAGTGAGTTAAAAATACTGAGAAATGATAAGAGAGTTGAAGCTTAGACCCTGAGGGTAGCACTGTGGAATGAGGTAACAGATGGAGCTGATGTTTAAGAAAATAATGAGCCTTGTAATCTACATTTTAAAAGTAGGACTTCTTTGCAGGAGCAAAGGAAGGTCACTGAAGTTTTTTAAAGATCAGATCAAAGTATTTAAGTTTAGAACAAAGAATACTTTAGTTTAGAAAGATTATTTTGTAACTGAATTCTGGAAGGCGAATAAACAAGACTGGAAGAAAGGGAACCAGCTGGGAGAATAGAGATGTTGGTGAGTATATAAGAAAAGGAAGACAGAAGGTATCTGATAGGTACTAAATGACTACATTTGATAATATTTAATTAGTATAAAAATAAAATGGAATGTATCATGTTTTATATAAGGTTTTATTAATAATATATTCTATTAAGTAATTTAGAGCAAGCACACTATTGATACTTATGAAAATGAGGAGTAAATAAAATATTTTTTACTTTTTAAAATATATCTTATTGATTATGCTATTATAGTTGTCCGGTTTTACCCCTTTTATTCCCCTCTGCCCTGCACAACCCCGCCCACCCATGTTTCCCCCTCTTTAGTTCATGCCCATGGGTCATATATATAAGTCCTTTGGCTTCTACATTTCCTATACTATTCTTAACTTCCCGCTGTCTATCTTCTACCTACCATTTATGCTCCTTATTCCCTCTACCTTTCCTCCCTCCCCCTCCTACTCCCTCACTGATAACCCTCCATGTGATCTCCATTTCTGTTATTCTGTTCCTGTTCTAGTTGTTTGCTTAGTTTGTTTTTGTTTTTGGGGTTTTTTTAGGTTCGGTTGTTAATAGCTGTGAATTTGTTGTCATTTTACTGTTCATATTTTTTATCATCTTTTTCTTAGATAAGTCCCTTTAACATTTCATATAATAGTGGCTTGGTGATGATGAATTCCTTTAACTTGACTTTATCTGGGAAGTACTTTATCTGCCCTCCAATTTTAAATGGACAGCTTTGCTGGATAGAGTCATCTTGGATGTAGGTCCTTGCCTTTCATGACTTGGAATACTTTTTGCCAGCCCCTTCTTGCCTGCAAGGTTTCTTTTGAGGAATCAGCTAATAGTCTTATGGAAACTCTTTTGTAGGTTACTGTCTCCTTTTCTCTGGCTGCTTTTAAGATTCTCTCTTTATATTTAATCTTGGCTAATGTAATTATGATGTGCCTTGGTGTGTTCCTCCTTGGGTCCAAACTTCTTTGGCACTCTCTGAGCTTCCTGGACTTCCTGAAAGTCTATTTCCTTTGCCAGATTGGGGAAGTTCTCCTTCATTATGTTTTCAAATAAGTTTTCAGTATCTTGCTCTTTCTCTTATACTTCTGGCACCCCTATGATTCAGATGTTGGAACATTTAAAGACATCCTGGAGGTTCCTAAGTCTCCTCTTTTTTTTTTTTTTTTGAATTCTTGTTTCTTCATTCTGTTCTGGTCAAAAGTTTCTTTCTCCCTTCTGCTCCAAACCGTTGATTTGAGTCCTGGTTTCCTTCCCGTCACTGTTGGTTCCCTGTAGATATTTCTTTATTTCACATAATGCAACCTTCATTGCTACCTGGGTCTTTTTGTTTTTTGCTGTTGAAGTACCCAGTGAGTTCCTGGAGCATCCTGATTACCAGTGTTTTGAACTGTGCATCTGATAGGTTGGCTATCTCTTCGTTGTTTAGTCGTGTTTTTTTTTCTGGAGCTTTGAACTGTTCTTTCATTTGGGCCATTTTTTTTTTTTTTTTTTTTTTGTCTCAGTGGACCTGTTTTGTAGTGAGGAGCAGATCCTTAGGTATTCACCAGGGCAGGGCAACCCACGTGGCTGCGTTGTGATGCTGTATGTGGGGGAGGGGTCCAAGAGAGAGGGGGAGCAGTGACACTTACTCAGCTCTCTGCTGGTTTTCAGTCACTTCCCCCACTACCCACAAGGAAATTGGGCCCTTCTGGTGCTGATTCCTGGGTGGGTGGGCTTGTGTATGCTCTAGGATCCTGTGTGTCTCTCCAACAAGCTCTCCTGTGAGGCTGGGAGTTTCTTCTGCCACCACAGCCCCCACAGGTGTTTTCAGTCAGAAGTTTGAGGCTTTATTTCCCCGTGCTAGAACCCTGGGTTGTGTGGTCTGTCTTGCTCCCCAGTTGTTCCTCCTGGTTTATCTGCACATGAGTGTGGGGCCTCCTGGTCTTGCTGCAAGTCCTCTCCGCCCAGCTGCCCATCTCTGCCCCTCCTACCAATCTGGGTGAGTGTTTCTTCTTTAACTCCTTGGTTGTTGGACTTGCATACAGTTTGATTTTCTGCCTGTTCTGGTTGTTTTTTGTGTTTAAATTTGTTGTTGTCCTTCTTTTGGTTGTGCGAGGAGGCACAATGTGTCTACCTATGCCTCCATCTTGGCCAGAAGTCCCCGGTAAATATTATCTCTCCAGTTAAAACCATTTAATGTTACTTCATCTTCTGCAGCAAAACAAAAAAAGCACTTTTACATAGCTGCTACAACTCTTTATAATATCCACAATTTAGCTTCTTATTTATTAACTGTAGTTTTTCTCCTGCAACTTTTATATTAACTACTTTGTCCTACTTATAATCCTTAGCTCACCATAAGTTTCTAGTCCTTTATTGCTTATGTTATCACCTGAGCCTAAAGATAATTTTTTCCTTTTCATTTTTAAAGTCTAAATTCCAATTTGCATCCTCTTTTCTTCATTATTTCATCCCTTCCTCTTTTCCACTTTTCTTTCCTTCCTTTTAAAGATTTCTTATATGTCTGTCTTGATTTCTCCATATCTAACACCAAATGCTATTTATCAGTCATATCCCTTAATGTAGTATTTATCACAGTGTGACATGTGATTATTTGTCACTTGTTTCACTATCAGGAGACTCTCATGTTTAGGGCTTTAAAGTTGCATCAGCCTATAATTCAAAGGGATATTAAAATAGCTTACTTCTTCAACCTCATTATTTTTATATTTGCACAAAACAAAACACAGGCAATGCCAGCACTGATTCTAAAACCTTTTCAGCTTTTGTTTCTGCATTTCTACAGCCTTATCATTATTTAATTCCTTGGAATTTGTTTCTTTAATTAAAAAGTAATATTCAGAGATGATTAATACATATGCATGGTTTTCCCTAGGAGGTCCAAATGGTTATGGGTAAATGGTATAATTAAGCATTTGGGACATATGTGAAATGGACATAGTGTTCTGTATAGTTAAAGGAACCTAGAAGGGCTCAAGCTATTTTGTCTGAGATAGACTCATAAATCACTGCTTTCTCACAAAGTTGGTGCCCTCACCTCTTGGCCTTTAGATCACTGTTTATTAACAACCCCCATTATTTTCCAAGACCTGTAAGCCCTAGCACATTGGAATCCTTGCTTGAGAGGTTGATCTATTCAACAGAAGACTCAACATCTTGCAAAATCCCGTATCATTAAGTTATTGGGACTGACATTAATTCTTAATTTCATAAAACTTGAAAAAAATTGATACGTATTAGATTACACATTGGTGGGAGTATTCCATTAGCTCCAGTGGGAATGGAAAATAGATACTGATAGAGATAGTAACTGAATACAAACAGGCAGAGATACAGAGATGAGAGAGAATGAGAGACAAAAAAAAAAAAACATGAGAAAATAACGTTAAACTAGATTAAGATTATGTCATTTATCCTTCATAACTAGATTCCGAGGTCACAAACTGTACATTTTTGAGATCGTCTCTTACTGATGTCAACAAAAACTTCTAAGACTGGGCAAAATTTTACCATCAACAAACAGCACTGCTAACAGAGGCAGAAGCTACTTTTTGAAAGTGGTACATGGGGCCTTGGTAACCATCCCAGCAGGAGCTCCAGACCCCAGATGTTAGAGTCCAGACATCTCAATTGCAGCTCCAAATTAGACAAACAACCTACTGTCACCCGCTGGAACTATCCCACCTACTAGATATTAAATCTTTAAATTCAAAGGAGAATAGTTATTTTTTCCTTGATATAAGATCTATGAAAATATCTGTTTTTCCTTAAGCAATGAGCATTATGATTTTTAATATCAAATAGTGTGTTCTTTCTTATAGTTAACTAAAGATTGATATCATCAATATCAAAATAATTTTGACTCATTGCTTCAGCAAATGTTTGTTAAATGTCTAATAAAAAACTAACAGTATTGAAGTAAAAGGGTACACAAGATAAAGTCATGTTCATCTCTCAATGGTGACCACCCCTAACCAGCATGGATGCGGACTCCTTAGCGCTAATGGATGGGTCTAAAACATTCCTTACAAAAATCTCTGGGTTTTTGAAACTTGAAATTTTGTTTCATAGAATATGCTGAATAGTTTTAATTAGATTTTTTTAAATGTTTGAAATCCAGGAATTTATTAACATTATGTTTTGATGTTGAATGAACTGTATTAATTTTTCTTGGGACATGTTGTATCTTTTCCATCTGAAGATATGTCATCTCATATCTGGAAAGTTTTACTAAATTCTATTTTTCAATAATTGATTTTTTATTATTTAGCTTTTCTTAGAAAAGCCATTAATGTATATAGTGAATCTTTCTAGCTTGCCTCTATAATGATCTCGTTCATCATTTAAATGCTTACTTTTTACCATATCATTTTACTTTATTATTTTCATTCTCTCTAGAGTCCATTTCCAGTGATTACAGAGACATCACCACTGCTTTGTGCATTTTCCAAATTTTTGTATGATTTTTAATTTTTCCATTGTTTTATAATTTACCAATTATACATCTCTTTGTGTTACCTCAATATTTCTTCCTTGTCATATATTTCTGCTTTGTCCTCTAGCTTCATACAGGCCAGTATGTTATTGCTTAAAATTTTAGTAATGTCTTTGTAAAGGCTTCTCTTCTTGGCAATGTATTTCTGCTAAGCGTCATTTTCTAGAGAGTGGTTTTTCCTGTTCTGGGCTTCTGTCTTCCTTTTGTTTCCCTCCCCCTCCCTCCCTTCCTTCCCTCCTTACTTGATTTTTTCTAGTATAGTAATAGACTACTCATCCTGGCTTCGTATAGGAGTATTTGTCTTTGAAATAGATGAGTATTTCCAGGACTAGCTGTTTGTAAGAGAGAAGAGTGTGTGCACATTTGAGGTATGTGTATGTGTAAGGACGGAAGAAAACGGAGGCCATTTTCCAAGATAGAACACAAGCCTTCTTCTTGGGCCAAGGTGTTTTTAGGTCTGTAAGCTTACTGATGCATTTAACCCAACCTACCCCCACTCCCAATCAGTTACTTGTGTTGTGTAGCTGTGGGGCTGTTCAAAATTCAGTGTCTCTTTTTAATTCCAACTGCATGAACGAATTTGTACTACTAACTAAATATGGACTTTCTATGATGTTTTTCATGTACATTCATTTCTGTGGCATCTTAGGCCAAAATAGCATTCAGAAAATCTCTGGTTCACAATATCCACCTCAGCTGAAAACAGAATATGCCCTTGACTTTTGAAAGGGGTGCTACTCCAGGTCCTCCGGAGATCCTAGCCCAGAAATCCTGCCTCTGCCTCCACTCCCTTTGTCTTGCTTTGTCTTCTTTGTTTTTGCAGCTCCACCTATTATTGTTTTGTGGTTTTAGTTCCTTTCATTTTGTTGAAGATGGTGTTTGCAGCTTTATTCTCCTCCAGTATAAAGTAATACTTGTCTCTGTTTATAATAAGACCAATTATGTAATAAAAAGCGCTGCCAAATCACGAGGTAAACACAATGGTTTCAAAACACATTCATGTTTTATACTGTGAATATTTTTTGCTAACCAGGCAAGAAAACATTTCTGAAAATTTGATTTCTTAAGTGGTACTAATATTATCATTCTATATAAATACCAGTAACCAAGGATTCCTATTATATCTTTTACAATCTCCAAGTAACATGATGGAAAAATTTTACATGCTTCATCAAGAACACTGACTTTATAATATTTTTTGTATTATTGTACATTATTCCCTTTGTAGATTATGAAGCTCTTTTGTTAAAAAAATTTTATACATTTATATACTATAGCAGAGAGCACATATTTGGTATGTAAAACATACTTATAAATTAAAGTTTCATAGCTGAATGGTAAAAAACTAAAAAACTATTTTAACAAAATATTTGGGATAGAGGACATTTATATATTCAGATCCATTATTTCATTAAATTAATAGGAATAGATACATAATACATGGTATTTATCACAGAAAGTGTCTCAGGGATATTTGAGGTTAAGCAGCACTGTATTTTCAGAGTGTTTCACCTAATCTCACATGTCTAAAAATTATTTTCCAAATCTCTGTCCAGGTGACATCTTCTATATCTATTAAACACAGCCCCTGTTGTCAAGTGATACAGTGGACATCAGGAATTGGACAGTACTTTATAGTAGAAGATAAAACAAAGCAAAAGATTTTTTTAAACCCAGTGAATTTACATAAAGATTGGAAAATTTAATAGGTGCTGATTGCATCATTTATGCCATCTTTCTTTTCAATATCTTTTGGTTAAATAAATCTATTAGAATTCTGCTTATACTTTAATACATGATTTTTCAAAAATATTTTCAATATTTTCTATTTATTTGCTGTGCCTCTTCAAAATGTTCCTATATATTTATTTTATTTTCAAGTTGTTTTTGACATTATATAAACCTAACTATGAACTTTTCAATTAAAATACCATAATTTATAAAATATACATAATTAAAGAGTCAGCCACTTGCCAAAATAACATCTCTGCCCTGACTAGTAGCTCGAACACTGAAGTTTGTCCCACTGAGTAGATAGATAGGCTTTAATGTCCCAGATTCATAAAGAGATAGAGTTCAGGTGTCTAGTACACACCTGGACCGCTGGCCCCACACTTGACTTCCCCAAAACCCTAGTCTGACCTTCTGGTGCCTTCCACCCATCGGGAGACATATTTGTAGCCAGAACCTATTCCTTACCAACTTATCTTTTGGTCCTAGGCCAAGGACATAACAATTTTATTTTTTTATGACATTTTATCTCATTCTTTTTTTTAAAGATTTTATTTATTTACTTTTAGAGAGAGGGGAAGGGAAGAAGAAAGAGAGGGAGAGAAATATCCATGTGTGGTTGCCTCTCTTATGCCCCCTACTGGGGACCTGGCCCACAACCCAGGTATGTGCCCTAACTGGGAATCGAACCGGCAACCCTTTGGTTTGCAGGCCAGCACTCAATCCACTGAACCACACCAGCCAGGGCTATATCTGATTCTTAACAATGGCTAGCTTTCCACACAAACTGTAAGCGGCTACTGCAAAAAGCAGTTACTTTTAAAAAACAAACAACAACAATACAACTTTTAAATAAGTAATTAATGGACATGGTATAACATTTAAAACAGTATAACTTTTCTTCCTTGTGTTTTTCCCTCAACACTTCCAACACTCAATCAGAAGTGGTTACATTTTTTTTCTGTGTATGCCTCTAAAGATATTCTGTTTACAGAAAGATAACACCTATATTATGTCTTTTTAAAACTGTTTCTATAACCTAGACCTAATTATTCTAGACCTTGTTTTTCACTATTATGTGTTTCTATTCCTATATGTACATATTGTGAAGATTGGAATTCAGGGAATATAGGGACAGTGCCCTGGGGCACAGATCGACCAGTGCAGTTTTCCTTCACTGAAGCAAAGAAATAAGAGACTTGGTTCTTTGTGCCTCACTGCCAATCAGTTATGGAGGGAGGAGTGATTTCCCAGGGAGGCAACTCCAGTTGGCCAAGTCCAATGAACAATCCATCATAGGAGGGCAGCTGTTAGCAACCAAACTCAGAGCAACTGGAGGGTGGATACACTGACCCACTAACCCACTAACAGAGAAGGACACACTGACCCACGAGCAGAGAAGGACACACTGACCCACTAACAGAGAAAGACACACTGACCCACGAGCAGAGAAGGACACACTGACCCACTAACAGAGAAGGACACACTGACCCACTAGCAGAGAACTGGGTGGAATATTACATTATAGTACGTATGTTTTTACTTTAATATTTTTATTTGATAATTTTTCTCAATGCTTGCTTTTATTTTTAAGTCCTTAAGGGGCAATCCAGCCATATATCACGAGAGGAAAAGCCATTAAATAGATATTAATCCAGGCAGAGACTACCAGTGGACCCTGAACAAAGCCCTCAACAAAATCAATATAATCCACCAAGATCATATGCATATTCTACATAAAAAAAAGAACTTTAAACCAAGCATTCAATCCCCTCCATGCCCCCTCTACCAAACGTGTGTCTCTGCAAAGCAGAGGACTGGGAGCAAGTGATCAATCAACAGAATAATGACAAACAGACAAAAAAAATGAAACCCATGACCATTGAAGACAACAGAAAAAAGGGTTTAGGTGAGCCAGGAAGAATTCAGAGGGCTAACAACGAAAAGACTGCATACAAACACCAGGAGTTTGGTCAGAGAAATAAATAAAAGTGAGTTCTAGAATTTTGTTTGAGGAAGTGCAACAGGATGATGAATAGGGTTC
>VMDR010035260.1:0-10828 GCA_007922815.1 Macrotus californicus | reverse complement strand
AGCAGACAAAGGGCAAAGAGGCATGGAGAAAATAGCCTGACAAGCAGCCCTTATAAAATTTAGACTGTTAGGCTATGTGTCACTCTTGACAGGTCTCTTGTTTGAGAGTATTTTTGACCTGGTTGGCTTGACATACTGTAAAAGTGTAGGGTTTGATCTCGGAGTTGTTTATTTCAGCAGCTATTCAGTAAAACCCTTCTGATGTCTGTCGGTGACCTGAGGTTTAGAAAGCACCCCTAGGCTCTCTGGCCTGCCAAGGACATAGCGAATTTAATGAACAAATAGGAGCATGAGTAGGATATAGCAGATCTCCAGGAAGCTTCTTAAGTTTCCTGAGTTCTGAAGTTAGGCAGACTTGAGTTTGCTCCCAGCAACTCTTAGGAGATTTGTTACCTGTCAAGGTGACCGTGGGGATGTCCATCTCAGCAGGCTGCTGTGAGGATTAGCTGAGAAAGAGAGGCAAGAAGCCTGACCGTGGTGCTCTGAGGAAGTCCTTTGCCTGCATGGATTTTGACATTATTGTCAACTCACAGGAACCCTGTTGTAGGATGTGGTGCTGTTGAGAGGCAGTGGCTTTTAGACTTTCAGAGAAGAGACTCACCAGGGAAATTCGAGTGGAGATTTTGTCTGTCCCCAGGGACTGATTCAGCAGACTGTGGTTGGAGCACAGAAATCTGCATTTCTAACAAGCACTAAAGATTCAGATGAAAGCGGAATCGCACTTCACAGAATATACTTTGGAGGTTGTGGGTAGAAACCTTTGACCCTGAAACTTGAATAGCTTAGATAGATGGGTGAGTTTTCCTTGCTCATCTTTTAACAGTAGTTACTATGGGGATTTAAGCCTTGACCACAAAATTCTAATTAAAAAAAAAAATCATTCAAGAGTAGCAATGTAAGCTTAGGTAAGTAAATACTAATTTGTAGAAATATGTTTATCACTTACCATAAGAACTTGACCAAAAATGAGCTTAATGTTTGAAATAAATAAAAATAGAAAAAGGAACTCCATGAAATAGAACGTAGCCTTTGAAGTTAATAAACTTCAAGTGTTTCTTTACCCCAAAAATAAATATTTAGAGACCAGGACCTAACACACAAAAAAACATTCTGTATCATCCGTCCTGTAATTCAGTCTGGGTGCCATTAGTGAGAGAGCTCTGGTGAGTCTTGGTTGTCATGATCACGGGAGGGGATGTGATCTGTAAGGTATTTGCACCCAGTTGGGGGGAGGTTATTAAAGATCGTTGTTAAGTAAGAGGATGGAGTGAAAGTGGAGTGAAGCTAGTCAGGCGTCGGGTTTCGGTATTTCCTGTTGTTAGCACTCGAATGTTTAAGAACACAACATACCTAATTTTCCCTCTGATACTATTTGGTGTAATTTATATGTACACATGTATCCGCTTGCACGCACATTCGCGTACATAGAGCCGTATTTGATGGCCAAAAAGGAAGAGGCCCCGAGGGCTCTTTAGTGTACAATTAATATTTTGGTTAGAAAATCAGCAGATTGTTTCAGTATGGTTATGTGTTATGACATCATATTCCAGTAAAGTTATAATGAACAGAAATTTTGTTTGCCTCTGTGGCAAACCAAAATGAGTTTTGTAATTGTCAGCAGGCCGAAGTGATTACAGTGGCGCCCACTCCCTCTCCTGCAGTTAAGGGTCTGCTAGCATTCCACTTGTGGACCCCTGTTTTCAGAAGGGTGTAATTAATTGTAAATGTTTGCTCTGTGGCGAAAGCTTGCCACGTAAGATCTCAGGAGTCAATTTTGATTTCAGGTTGTCTGTTTTAAAAGGTTTTGTAGTGGGACCAGTTTACAACATGTGTCGAGCTCTGTAGAGGGGAAAAAATGGATTTGTGGGATATAGAATAGTCTGCTTTCATCCTGTTGGTCCAAATTTCTGCATTAAAGAAATCTAAAACAAAACAGGCAATAGGAGACTGCATTTTAGTGCATTAGTTACTGTAAGTAAAAAGCAAAAAAGATTGTGGTTTCTAATGCTTCTTAGTCTTTGCATGTTAAAATAGCCTGTTACTATAGTGATATTTTTCTTCCTTTAACTGTTTTGTATTTGCCAATTAAAAACGAGAACATGACATAATAAAACACAAAAATATTTTATCTTAAAACAAATTAATAGAAAACAGTGGGCCGAGAATATTGACTCTTAAGAATTTAAAACAGTGACTTTCTCCCTTTTTCTCAGACTCTGGCTTTTTCCACTACCTTTGACACTGCTGGTTGTCTCCCTGAGGCTGTGTTTGTTTCTTTTCTAACTCGGACCAGCTCTCATCTCCTTCACTGCCGTCCGTCTATTACTTCCCCTGCCTTTTGATCACAGGCACTAATCAGAGCCCAGTCCCAGGCTCTTTCTCCTGGTTCCTTTTTGCTTCCCTTTTTCAGGAGCTTAGCCACTCACATGGTTTCAGTTAGTGCCTCCCCCATCTGCACTGCTGACCTGCACTCTTGTCCTTCACTTCCAGTAAACCTGCACGGATTCATCCCACCTGCCTGGAGATTTGTACGTGACAGGCTCTGGCCAGCTGATCAGGTTGAATGTAGAACACTGCTACCTAGATGTGCACTAGTCCTCTAAACTCAGCAGGACATCGACTGGGCTGCTTTTTCCTTGGAAACGGACATCTTTCAGCACTGCAGTGATTTTGTCCTTAATTTTTCAGCATTTTTATAAATGCACCATTCCATCAAAATCGATCCTATGAGTTTTGCTAGTTCGTTGGACTTGACCTGTGAGTAGCATTTGACACAACTGACCCCTCACTTCTCCGCGCTGGACTTCCCAACTTAGTTTCCAGGAAGGACACCCTGTTTGCCTCGATTTCCCGTAACTCCCTCCCACAGAGCTCTCACTGTCTCATGGCTTTAGATTCCATTGATATGTTGAAGACTCCCAAATTTTATTCCACCTTGGACCTCGTTCCTGGAGTCCAGACTCTCCATTTGATATCCCCATGTGGATATCTAACAGGTCTAAATTTCACATCTTCAACCACAGCTGCAGACGTCTGCCCTCCAACGAACCCCTTCCCTTTGTGGTCTTCACCAACTCTGTCTATGGCACTCCATCTTCCAGGAGCTCAGGTCAGAAACCCTGGGGTCCTCCTCGACTCTTCTATCCTATTTCATAGCCAGCTCTTGGGTTAACCCTGTCTCTCTGCCTTTGAAATTCACCTAGAACTCTCTACTTCTTGTCACTTCCCCTGCTGTCAGCCTTGTCCAAGCTGCTGTCGCCTTCCCATGTTACTGCTCCAGCTTCCCGATAGACTCCTGGCTTCTGCCCTCATTCCTTACAGTGTTTTCTCAATGTAGTAGTCAGACGAGCCCAGAAATGTAAGCTACATCATGTTGCTTCTCTACTCCAAATCTTCTGGTGGCTGGCCGTTTCACCCAGTAAAAGTCAGAATCTTACAGTGATTTCTAACAAAGGCCTTAAGGAACTCTGACCACCTCTGTTTATCTCCTGGCTTTCCTTTCCTTACCCCCTCGACTCTAAGCAGATGGGCCTCCTCTGAATTACTTGACCGTGCGGGATACGCTGCTGCCTCAGGGCCTTTCCACTTGACATTTTCTCTGCTTCAGTTGCACTGTCCCAGATCCGGCATGGTTTCCTCCTTCACTTATTTTAGCTCTTTACACGGTTGTCGTCTTCTCCGTGAGACCCTCCCTGGCCACCCCACCCAAAACCCACCTCTACAACACTCCTGAACCTTGTGCTCTTACTGTTTGACAGTTGTCTCTAACATATGATGTTCTGCATGTATGCCTTACCTTTTGTCTGTCTTCTATAATGTGCATTTCTGTTCATTGTCACATTCCCCTGTCATATAGGAGGTGTCATGAATAATTGTTGAGTTAATGGATTTTATTGCACATCACCTTGATTTTTCTTCTGAATTTTTCTAGGTTGGTTCTTTCCTCTTACACCGCTTTACCCTCTCATGTCTGCATCGCTGCAGCGTTCTAGTCATGCTTCTCTGCCTCAGCCACGCTCAGCTCAGACGTGCTGAAAGTTTCACCTTACATACATTTATGATCATACTTTCTACCTCAGGGTTGGTTTGCCGTCTTTCTTTTTTTCTAAGATTTTATTTATTTATTTTTTAGAGAAAGGGGAAGGGAAGGAGAAAGAGAGGGAGAGAAACATCAATGTGTGGTTGCTTCTTGCATGTCCCCTCCTGGGGATCAGGCCCGCAACACAGGCATATGCCCTGACTGGGAATTGAACCAGCAACCCTTTGGTTCGCAGACCCGCGCTCAGTCCACTGAGCTTCACCAGCCAGGGCTTTTTTTTTTTTTTGCAAAGTGCCTATCACTTTGGAGGTGTTACTGTCCCTCTCCCTCCCCCACCCATTTCATGGTTGTCGTCTGCTAAAAGCACAGTTAGTTACCTTTGTGTTGTCGCCTAAACGGCCTCGCTCATCTCCATCCTCTGTGCTGGCTCCCCATCCTTCAGCACCACACCATTTGGCTCACTTCAAAATCTGTCTGAAAACTTGAAGTTAAAACTTTGTTAAAGTTAAAAACTTTAATAAGACGGCATAGTACATTACGAGGGGGACTCAAAAAAACTGGAATTTATTTATTAAAAAATTGTGTATTTATTCTTACATGTTTCAATTTCAGGCACCTTCAAAATACTCTCCATTCAATGCAATACACCTGTTGAGATTTTTTTCCCACTGCTCAAAACAGTTTTTGAACTTACCAGTTTTGATGCCTTTTAGTTAGTATTTCCGCTGTTTTTTGTTTCACCTCTTTCACATTGGCAAAATGTTTCCCTTTGAGGATGTTTTTCATCCAGGGAAATAAAAAAAAAAACTCGCTTGGGGTGAGATCTGATGAGTAGGGAGGGTGGGGCACGTGGGTCATGTGGTTTCTGGTCAAAAACTGCTGAACACTCAGCACAGTGTGGGCAGGTGCGCTCCTAAATCACCAACATGAAATGGGCAAACACATTGAGTCTCCAAAAAAAATTCATTGAAGCTGAATGCAGCCTCTCACAACAACGCCAGCTGGTACACTGCTACAGATGGGTTCCTAGAACACTCTAGTAGGGGAAGCCTTTGCTACAAGGAACCCACCCTCCAGAAGATAATTCCGTTTTTTTTGTTTGTTTGTTTTTACAAAACCAGAAGATAATTCTAGTTTTAAAACAAATCTTATTAATGACTATAGAGTGATTTTATTCAACTAACATTAATATTTTATTTTCTTATTTTAGGTATCATTGCCCAATGCCTAAGATCTTTTATGTTCAGCTGACTGTAGGAAATAATGAATTTTTTGGGGAAGGGAAGACTCGACAAGCTGCTAGACACAACGCCGCCATGAAAGCCCTCCAAGCACTGCAGAATGAGCCCCTTCCAGAAAAATCTCCTCAGGTGTGGTGCTGCTGCACATGACAGTCTCTTTCTGTAGGTCCCCAGTGAGATGATTGAAAAGACAAAGAAATGCATTTTACACGTAGAAGAAATAATCTGTTCTGATAGGAAAGAAAACGAGAGTCGTGCTCTCCTCTGATTTGCTTCTCAGATTACCTGTCTACTGTACTAGACGTGTGTTCCTGCCAGGAGGACCTTGCCTTTGAGAACTTTGGTTCACCTGTGGAGTATACTTCCCAGGCAGCTCAGGATTTTGGAATGTGTACAAGTATGAGAAATAACATTCATTTACCTTGCATTTAATGCTACGTTTTTTGAGCATGGATTATATTGTGTTGATCTGGAATAGAGGAATTTAAAGTGGATAAGATCTTTATAGATTTTTCCAGTCCTACTTAATTTTTATAAATCAGGATATTGAGGTTATTCTTGAGTAATTTCACCCATTCTCATGTCTTTACCTGCTTTTGCTGTTGACTTCAAAATAGTATCTCCAGCTCAGACATATTTTAGAAGTCCTCTTCTTATTGAGTGTTCCATTTAGTTATTTCAAACTGTACAGTTCAACCTCTACAATTTCCCAAGCCTGTTGTTTCTCTGCCTCTGAGGTTGATCTCGGTTAGCAGCACACGTAGGTACTTTTCTCCTGCACACGTTCATTAGGATGTGTGTCTGTGTTCCCCCTACATCATAAGCCTCCTGACAGAAGGACTACTCTATCTCTATTACTTATGCTGTGTTCCGCATATCTTAGGTCCTCCCACCAGAAATATGTGTTAAATAAGTAAGTGAACTGGTGCCAGGGTCAGACCAAGAGCTCCGGAGTCCTGGTTTACATCCTGTACTCTCTCTGCAGCTCAGTTGTCGTGGAAGATTAAATATCACGTTATAACACAGTTGGAGGTGCAGTGTGTGTGTGTGTGTGTGTGTGTGTGTGTGTGTGTGTGTGTGTGAGAGAGAGAGAGAGAGAGAGGGAGAGGGAGAGGGAGTGGATAGAGATTTCTAGAGAACTTGATAAACTCAAATTAGTGTATCGTTGAGTAAAAGACTTTCACACGTAGCATTTATCCTTCTGCTTTGAGGAAACACCCCCGCCCCCCCTAAAAACCAAATAACAAAGAGCCTCATAGCAAAGTGCTTGGCTGCTGTGGTCACCTAGGAATCCACAAGAGCCAGTCTCTGGTTTTCTGTATGTCATTGTAGTTTCTTTTAGACTAAGCACAAAGTTACAAAGTGTAGACTCAATGTCATCCTATTTTTTTTGTGATTTAGAATGGAGAATCTGGAAAAGAAATGGATGATGACAAAGATGCAAATAAATCTGAGATCAGCTTAGTGTTTGAAATTGCTCTGAAGCGAAACATGCCCGTCAGTTTTGAGGTATGTTCTCAGTAGAGACCTTCTAACCCTCCTTACGCTGTTCCTCATTAACTTAAATAAACCAACAAATAAATAAAATTAACTGGTATATTAGCGCCCTGAAAGAGTTAATGTGCTTCTTTATGTTCACAGTCTGTCATGAAATGATCTAGGCCCTGGGGAGAATAGAGCTTATTATTATTAATTTGTATTAAACTTATTGGGGTGACATTGGTTAATAGGATTGTACAGGTTTCAAGTGCACATTTCTGTGAGACAAGGTCTGCAGACTGGACAGTTTGCCCACCACCTGAAGTCAGTCCATATTCTGTCAACACGCATTAGGTCCCCGCCAGCCCTACCACCGTCCTCCCTCGGCGCCCACCACACTGCTGTCTGTGTCCTCGAATTCAGTTTTATGTCCCACATGTGAGTGACATCAAATGGTAGAACTTCCTATAATGTCATGGGTTCCTGCTGATCTCTGTGGCTTTTTGGTATTAAACCATCTGTATGTATGATATTCCAATTTTCATCATAAAACGTATTTTCTGAGTGTAAGTTAGTTTGTAGTATCTAGAGAATTTGGTGTTTTTAATAGGATCAAGTTGAAAATATCCAAGGTAATGTGTAATGACACATATGTATTAATAACAACTTTTTTGTATTTGCCAAAATATGTTTAAAGTTTACTAAGCCATTAAGTGAGCAGCTGTCTGCGTTGCAAGTAGCAATAGATAAATATGTCCCAAAATGTTTATAAAATTGTGTGAAATTTAAAAGAGAAAAATGTTTTAATTATTATAATACCTCCTATATCAAGAAATTCTTACTTTTTCAACTCAAATGTCTGGAAAATAGGCAAACTCAGGACATAAGCTGAAATAGTCATGGAGTATTCTCCTTGGACCTGTTCACCTTCCAGAAAGCTTCCACATCCGACTCAGCTCACTCACGGGGCAAAGCAACCTCGGCTGAGGATCTGTCTGCTTTCTCCTTGGACGCGATTCCAACAAACTGGGCTGTCTGATGTCAGCCTGCAGCAGATTCAAAGCAGCAAAATGGGGAAGGCAGGGACAGGATCTACTTGATTGCTTATAGGCCCAGCAAGAAATGATAGGGACAGGGTGGAAAAGCAAACAAAGTCATTGCAGGTACCCAAAAACTATTGGATTTGGGACCTTTAAAGGTTACGATGAGTAAGAACAGTTTTATCAGTCCTCGAAGTCCTTGGCAGGATCAACATATGTTATAGAATATTTGATGTTCAAATGGTGATCTAATGTCAATAAAGTAGTTTTTTTTCTTTTTTTTTTTAAATTCAGGAGGATGTCCAAGAAAGTAGTTAAAATAAACAATTTTGATATTTCAACTAGTAATACTTGGAAAGTATGCTTATTATCAATTCCTTATCCTCAGCATTGTTGAATTATTGAGCTATTGTTTTTTATTTTCATATTGGTTTCCAAAAAGACAAACTTTTAATATAATGTTAAATAATAAACTATTTAAATAGGGTGTCTTTTATAGGTCAGAATTTTGAAAGAGACTAAAGTTTTGAGTACTCAGGTTTTAGAACGCATCTTTCCTTGAAAAGTTGTCTTGGTTTCAAAGAGCAATTAATACTGGGTTTGGGAATATTCAGAGCTGACAGATTCATAATCTGTTGCTCTAGAAAGCTAGGTATTTATTTCTATGGCATATCTCCTCACCTTCTTCAGATCATGTCACAGAGAGTAAACATTCCTTTCCATAAAACAGCCTTTGAGGTCTGTGTCAAATACAGGTTAGGGTCTACCCACCAACTGTCCCTGAGTGGCTCCCTCATGCAGGATGCCTGATGGCTTATAGAACTCCAGCAGTGGTCCTCCTCTCCAGTAACTTACTCATCCAGAGGAGAGAATGGGGAATGTGCACATTATCATTCTTGATATCATTAGGTCCTATGTACCTAATCTCACGTGGCATGTTTTATGTTTTTAATTTTTTGTTCCATAAGAAATGGGTAACCATAGAACTGACTGTTTTAAAATAGTAAAAAACTATTTTGAGCATGAATGGAATATGTTTGTGTATTTATTTATGTTGTTTTAAAGATTTTATTTTATTTACTTTTAGAGAGAGGGGAAGGGAAGAAGAAAGAGAGGCAGAGAAACATCATTGTGTGGTTGGCTAACATGCACCTCCTACTGGGTACCTGGCCTGCAAACCAGGCATGTGCCCTGACTGGGAATCGAACCGGCAACCCTTTGGTTCACAGGCTGGTACCTAATCCACTGAGCCACATCAACCAGGGCTGAATATGTTTATTTAGATTTCTGTCCTTCCAACTTTAGTTTTTTAAGCATCGTAACTATCACAGTTGAGTAGTCCTTATTTGATACCTTAATAATAGCTTTATTAAAAATATCTATAATTTTGACATAATTCTTAATTTCAGTTTTGATTATGATATGAACATTAAAAAAGATCTGAGCTGTAAGAACACATCTTAAGTACCTGTATGTTATTTAATATTATCTTTATGTTTTATAGGTTATTAAAGAAAGTGGGCCGCCCCATATGAAAAGCTTTGTTACTCGGGTGTCAGTGGGAGAGTTCTCTGCAGAAGGAGAGGGAAATAGCAAAAAACTTTCCAAGAAGCGCGCTGCAACCACTGTCTTACAGGAACTTAAGAAACTTCCGCCTCTTCCTGTGGTTGAAAAGCCAAAACTGTTTTTTAAAAAACGCCCTAAAACAATAGTCAAAGTAAGTATGTACTTATGAACATGAGTAAGCTTTACTGTGTAAATATTATGACAACTATAGATAAAAGTTTTTCCATTGGGCAGGTGTCTAAACCTGTAGATTCTGTACAGTCCCAGAATCAGAGTTGGACATGTGACTATAAATAACAATTCTATTTTGCTTTTTTAGACATTTGCATATCTGTGTTTGTTCATCGGATAATACCTGACATACTTAGAGTTTTTTATGGCTTAAAAATACTTTCGTGTTCATTATCACCTTTAGTATAATTCTCTTCATGACTGTGTAAGGTAGAGGGTGTTACCCCTCATTTTACAAATTAGGTTTTATGTAACACATTTAAAGCATTTGCTCGCTTCCATTCACCTGTTGCATGGAGCAACCTGAACTACTCTGATCTCTAACCCACTGTTCTTTCTGCACATCACGCTGCTATATAGTGTCATTTTAGGATATCTGAAGTGGTTATAGGATACAGGGTAGAAATCATGAAGAATGCCAATCCTGTGGCAGCAGCAGCAGCTAGTGAATATGAAGCACCCTGTGTGGGACTTAGTTCCAGACTCTGCTTTATCAGCGTGACCTCATGGGAGCCCTGGAGGCAAATGCTGGGATTTTGTTTCCTTTCTTTCAGCCATGTGTGCCTTGCCAAAGAAAGGCACAGAACATACAGCTTTTTCCAGATGACTCTTTTTTTATTGGATCAAATTTTATTTACACGAATCAGAAAATGGAGGCAAAAGTCAGAGAAATGAGATGAATTGTCACTAGTAACAGGACAGCGCCCATGAGTGTTCAGTATATATGACATAAACGGGACTTGAGTTCTGTTTGCAGAGAAAGGCTGCATTTCCCAGCGTGTCAGTAGCCGGCTCTGCACCCCTCATTTAGCTAGCTCCTTCTGATCAGGCTCTACAAATGAAGGGTTGCAGAAGTGAAATACATTTTATCTTTCATGAATTTCTTTTGTTTAACTCCTCCAGTAACATCTTTTATACCTTTATGCCTTTGCTGTATTTAAAAATATGTATTTACCTAAATGACTACAAAGATACTTACGTTTTTAATGAATACTATCTTTACATCACTGAGAAGGTGTAGGCTCTGCGTTCCCTGAAGTACTATTCTACATTATGTGTAAGGTAGACTAAAAATAAATGCCAGATAGATCCCTTCCTCGTGAGTCCCGGTGGTTCTGAGGAGGACTGGCTTTCCTTCACCTGCTCTCCACAGTCGAGGATGACGGGGCTGTTAAGAATGTGACTTTTAGAGTCGGTTTTGAGTGCGTCTCCATGTGGCCTGAGCAAGCTAG
>VMDR010035259.1:0-10821 GCA_007922815.1 Macrotus californicus | reverse complement strand
AATCTTGAGTACATGGAAAACAATGGAGCAACTCTTTGGTAAAAGTAACTTATTTCCTAGACCTTCAAGGTCTATCTCTCCCCTCAGAGCCAGGATGTTCCCAGACTTACATATCTCCTGGGTACAGGGCGCACATGCCAAAGATATGAGTTAATGGGAAAGAAAATGCAGCTGCTTTCTCAAGGGTACGGAGAACAGTTGTGACCCAAGATAGCCCCGAGGCCGGAAACCAGGCCCAGTCACCACACCTGCGGTGCAGGACCCTATCCTCGACCCCTCACAGGCCTTCTGGGCTCCTACATCAATCAGCCAATAAAAGAATACATTAAAATGAACAAATAATTAACAAAATAGGTATGCAAATGTTTATCAGTACATAAAATTACTAACTCCTAAAAAGAAAAATATATTAAGATCTTCGAACAGCATAAGATTTCTTTTTTCTGAAGCTAGGTAAGTCGATTATACAGTCATTTAGGAAGACACATGAGTATGAACAGGAAAATCTTGAGGAGAAACAGGAATGCAGGGAAACATACCTGCAGAGATTAGTCCTCACTTGTTGGACTGGAAAAAGATTTATCAACATAATTCAGGGTGTGGGAACACGTAATCTCAAATACTGCTTGGTGGTACCTCACAATAGTACAATCCCAATGCAAGGGAACTTGGCAACAGCCAGTACAATATATATCCACGTATCCTTTGTTTCAATAATCTAATTTGTGGGACTTCATCTCAGAGATATCAACAAAATACAAATTGTCCTATGTTCAAGGCTATTTATGGAGCACTATTTATTAGCTTTTATATTAGTAAAACTCTGGAACCTATTTAAATATTCATCAATAGGGCAATAGTTAAAGACATTATAGTAGATAGATAACTCAGTTCTCTGAGTGATTTTCAAAGTATATTATTATGGGAAACGAGAAAGGTACAGAACAATGTGTCTAATGCTATCATTTATCTAAGCAAAGCAAAGGGCAGGGTATGTGTGCATGCCTCTCTGCATGTATGTGTGTTTTTATATTTACATTTATAGTCAACGAAGGATACACCAAGAAAAAACAAAGACACAATTACAAATGGGGGAACAGAGAGACCAGAGTAGACAATACAGAATGAAAGCTAGAGTTTCCTTAAAGTAACCATGTTGTGGTTTTGGTTTTAGAATCATCAAATAACTCAGAACGATAAAACAAAATTAACAAGACAGCTGCAAAAATTAAAAACAAAAATGATACAAGTGGGTTGGTGGTTCTGGATCCGATTGATGGGTTAATCTTTCTGCAGAATTTAACTCTTTCAAATGAGTTCAGAGCATCGTAAGTTGAGTGTATATCCCAAAATGGGGAATATAAGGATGGAAAGAAGCACAGTGCATCTTAAATATTAGGCAATCATATTGCTACTAATAATATTCCAACTGTGGTTTTGAAATATTATATACGCGTGTAAATATAATGAGAAAGAGCAGGGAATAAGTAAATATGTGAATGCCTTAAGCCACAGTGTCTAGTATAAAAGAAAATAGACAGGGATGAGTTCATCAGTCTTAGGTTTGAAGGGAAATAGCAGGACCTCATGAAATAGCAGCATAAACTCATTCAGTATGAACTCAAATATCGGTAGTGAGTCTCAGAAAAGTGTGTATTCCAGCTCTGTCCACTGCAAAGGCCTTGAAGCAAGGAACATATCAGTTGCGATAAGTATCCCTAGTGGCCACATTATGGGCTCTAAAACAAACCAGAGCCCCTTGGAGAAATAGATGGCTCCAGATCTGGGATGCGATATGGCCAAGATGTGTCTGGAATATCTGGTAGTACCCCAAAGCTAGGCTGTATGTTGAAGTTATGTCAAAAGGACTCAAGAGGCAGTGTGAAAGGGCTCACAAATGTAGCACCATGAGTATTAAAGGAATAATGAGCACAAAGATTTGAATTACCAACGCAGTAACACCCCGAGTATATTAAATACTGAAAAAATCGCAAGAGGGTCCTTGGTCACTGTAAGTGACTGAAAATGGGTCAGCAACCCAGCAACCTGAAAGGGAAAGAATAAAGCATTGATTCTAAGTTTCGTGTATAAACCATATTTCAGGAAAACCAAATAGTCCACAGTTACTCTTTATGGAAGAATTCCAAGCAATAAATGTGGAAAAATTATCAAGTCAGAAAAACCACCATTTGCAACACCTAATGAATTAGTGGATCCAGGCAACAACCCTCACTGGCTGCAAAAACTATTATGTGAAGGTGGCTCTGTCCGGTGATGATGCACTATGACTTTCCTGGGAGAAGACCTGGGTTACATCAGTTGTGTTACCGGCATTACTAATACTACACCTTCATGCGCCCCTTCTTCATTTGTAATGAATGTGGAAGGCTAAAAACACCTGAACCAGCTGCTCAGTCTTCACAGCACAATGCAAAAAGACACAGAGACATCTGTGTCTCCTGATGCACTGTGGATGCAATAAGAAGCATGAAGCACCACCTATGACATATTATTGCCAAAGAGTCAAGCCTGAATTGATGAAGCCTCAGGCTCTATCAGCTCAGAGTCAACACCAGCGACAAGAATGTGTTAAGAAACACAGCAGGGGTGCGATCTGGCAGATCCAGGATTTCTGAAATTCAGTGACACAATGACCTAGTCTCTTCAACAACTAAATGAAAGAGAAAAGGGAAGGGAGAACTGATATGCAGTTTTTAAAAATATATACGACATGTCAAAGAAACACAGTCTGGACATCTTTCCTGAATTCTGCTTTCCATAAAGCTGATAGTGAAAAGACATTTAAAAATACAGGATACGGAGACTTCTGGCCAAGATGGAGGCATAGGTAGACACACTGTGCCTCCTCGCACAACCAAAAGAAGGACAACAACAAATTTTAAAACAAAAAACAACCAGAACTGACAGAAAATCGAACTGTATGGAAGTCTGACAACCAAGAAATTAAAGAAGAAAGAAACCTTCACCCAGACCGGTAGGAGGGGCGGAGAGGACTCGCGTGGCGGGGCGGTGGCTGGCAGATCGGGGAAAGGCGCAGCTGGCCGGGAGAGTTGGCGGCTGTGGCCCGGGCATCCCACTCCCTCGTGAGGATAAACCGGGAGGAACAACTGGGGAGCGAGACAGACCCTGCAACCCAGAGTTCCAGCGCAGGGAAATAAAGCCTCAGGGCCTCTGATTGAAAACTCCTGTGGGGGTTGAGGCAGCTGCAGCGGGAGAAACTCCCGGACTCACAGGAGAGCTCATTGGAGAGACCCACAGGGTCCTAGAGCGTACTTATGTAAGCCCTCTCACCGGGAATCAGCACCAGGAATCAGCACCAGAAGGGCCCAAACTGACTGTGGGTAGCGCGGAAAGTGACTGAAAACCGGCAGGGAGCGGAGCAACCGCCATTGCTCCCTCTCGGACCCCTCCCCCACATACAGCATCACAACACAGCGACGTGGCCGCCCTGCCTTGGTGAACACCTAAGGCTCCGCCCCTTACTATGTAACAGGCGCACCAAGACAACAAAAATGGCCCAAATGAAAGAACAGATCGAAGCTCCGGAAAAAATACAACTAAGTGATGAAGAGATAGCCAACCTATCAGATGCACAGTTCAAAACACTGGTAATCAGGATGCTCACAGACTTGGTTGAATTTGGTCACAAATTAGATGAACAAATGAAGGCGACCATAAGGGAAATGAAGGCAAATCTTCAGGGAACCAACAGGGATGGGAAGAAAAACGGGACTCAAATCAATGGTGTGGACCAGAAGGAAGAAAGAAACATTAAAGCACAACACAATGAAGAAACAAGAATTCAAAAAAATGAGGAGAGGCTTAGGAACCTCCGGGATGTCTTTAAACGTTCCAATATCCGAATCATAGGGGTGCCAGAAGGAGAAGAGGAACAGAAAGAAATTAAAAACTTACCTGAACAAATAATGAAGGAGAACTTCCCCAAGCTGGCAAAGGAAATAGACGTCCAGGGAGTCCAGGAAGCTCAGAGAGTCCCAAAGAAGTTGGACCCAAGGAGGGACACACCAAGGCACATCGTAATTACATTGCCCAAGATGAAAGATCAAGAGAAAATCTGAAAAGCAGCAAGAGAAAAGGAGACAGTAACCTACAAAGGAGTGCCCGTCAGACTGTCAGCTGATTTCTCAAAAGAAACCTTGCAGGCAAGAAGGGGCTGGCAAGAAGTATTCCAAGTCATGAAAGGCAAGGACCTACATCCAAGATTACTCTATCCAGCAAAGCTTTCATTTAGAATGGAAGGGCAGATCAAGTGCTTCCCAGATAAGGTCAAGTTCAAGGAGTTCATCATCACCGAGCCCTTATTATATGAAATGTTAAAGGGACTTTATCTAAGAAAAAGAAGATCAAAAATAGGAACAGTAAAATGACAACAAACTCACAGCTATTAACAACTGAACCTAAAACAGAAACAAAAACAAACTAAGCAAACAACTAGAACAGGAACAGAATCACAGAAATGGAGATCACACGGAGGGTTACCAACAGGGGGGTGGATGGGGAGAGAGGGGGAAAAGGTACAGGGAATAAGAAGCATAAATGGTAGGTAGAAGATAGATGGGGGGAGGTTAAGAATAGTATAGGAAATGTAGAAGCCAAAGAACTCATATAATATGATCCATGGACATGAACTAAAGAGGGGGAGTGTGGGGGGAAGGGGTGTGCAGGGCGGGGGGTGGGGAGGAGATGGGACAACTGTAATAGCATAATCAATAAAATATATTTAAAAAAATACAGGATATGTACATTGCAAAAATGACCTCTGCGTCTCTAGTATATGAGAATATGAAATGTGCTACCTCTCTCCCCAGTTGTTAGAATAACTTTTTCCCAGTAAATGGGATTTACTTTAACTTTTTCCTCTTTCTTTTAGTATATTTGTTTCAGGCAGGCTCTCAAAGGAAAGATGATGGAAAGAGTCCTTGTACCAGCTTGGTACTTGGTTGAAGTGTCACCAGGTGCTTTTGAAGAAAGCAGGCTAACAAGAAGACATGGCACATTGTTGAGGAGGTTTGTCTTTAGTACTCAGTCCTGGCCCAGTCCTTTTCCCCAATGTCTGGCTAACTGTGCACCTACTCATCTGACCCTCAATCTTGCAGGACCCTCCCACCTCCATCCATCCTCAGACAGCTGCTTCTTCCATTTTCTCCCTTCTCCCTTCCCACATTCAGAACACACACACACACACACACACACACACACACACACACACACTTTCAAACTTGTTGATTTTGTTTTAATCACCACTATGCCTGTAAATGGTGGTGTACGGATTGGTCTCTAAGCAGTTAAAATAATAACATCAAATGTATTTTCAGTAACTTACAATAAGAATAAAGCTAAGTAATTCCGAATATGTTCTGAGAGAATTTCCTATTCAGTAAATCACATGTTTCCGAATGAAGATTTTAAATGCTTTCACCAAAAAATGCCCACTACAAAAGAGTGTAAGAGTTAATCAAGCTTCTAGAGGAACATACAATGAAATACCCATATACTTGCCAAAACTCAAACTTGAAATAATTTTGTGGTCAATTTATCTATAAAGGTAGGTGTTGAAATATTTAAACAATAAGAAGTTAAGTGTATGTGTATGTTAATGAAACATTTTTAATCAATGCTAAGGGGAGGTGTCATTTAATAGTAAAACAACAGCATTTAAATGACATGTTGATGCCTTTGGGGAAATGACACATTCACAAACCCATGTCTCAGCACTGGTATTTATGTCTCTTTCAGTTGTATTAATGCTATCAGCCAGTTTAATTCATTCAAGAACGCAAAGTCAAGTTGCTGTTAGTAACTTTTAAAAGGCACTAGCGTAGATTTTCTTTCGAAGTCTAATTTTAATGGGCTCTGTAATCTAGTGAGAAAACAAAAGGATCACGTACAGAGCAGATTTTGTATTCTTTATTTTTCTTCCCATAAGGAAGAACAATGCAACATTCCATACTTGTGCTTTCCACCTTTGGGGATTATTGATACAGACTTGCTGGGGCCAAAACCTAAAATTAAGTCGACTTACTGCTAAAGGTTAATTGACAGTGTCAGGGAGAAAAAGTCTCCACTGCTACCAAAGGGTTGAAAGCTTGATACACATAACTGTGGAATTGCTGCTACCCACATAACTGTTTAGGATTCATTAACAGAAAAATGTTCTTGCACTTATCAGGCAAGCTGATGGTAAACAAGATGTACTGATTTCAACTGGAAATTTGTAAACCACTGTAATGTAGCTAATGTTATAGTCGTATCACGTAACTTTGGCTCCAGTTTTTTCTTCATAAGAGCAGGCATTGAATAGACTTTCGAATATTTGCCAGTTCTTGCCATTGCTGTTTCAGGAAAGGACATAGCATTTAGGCAACTGTTACATACATTTTAGCAAACAAAATGCCCCAATGCTCACACCTCTCCTTAGTTCTTAATATTAAGTATACACTACTTACAACATCCGCCACGATTTTCCTTCGCAATTTGGCCATTTCTTGTCTAAATTCTTTTCTTTCATTGATAGCAAGACAGTTCTGATTCTCCTCTAAGGACTGCGCCTCCTAAAACAAAAGGCCAAGTTCAGTTATCAACCACCACTTTTCATCTCACGTTCTAAACATGTGCAATTAAATTTCAAAACTAACAACTCTTTTTTTTTTTAGATTTGAAGAGTTAATTAATTTATTTATTTAGAGAGGGAGGGGAGAAAGAGAGGGAGATGTGCCAGAGATACATCGAGCGGTGGCCTCTCATACACCCCGGACTGGTAGCCTGGCCCACAACCCAGGCATGTACCCTAACTGGGAATCGAACCGGCGATCTTTTGGTTTGCAGGCCGGCACTCGGTCCACTGAGCCACACCAGCCAGGGCAACTGACAACTCTTAATATTCACAGGATGCTCATTATTGATTCCAAATAAAAATATTATAACGAATGCATGTAGGTCAAAATATCCACTTAAAACAATTTTTAATTTCATAGTTACCATTGGAGAAGTGCAACGGTAGTACACTGTATTGGAAACAATGGGTTAGTGAACAGTTAAAGTCAAGGTGGAGCAATGAAAGGCAAAACGAAGAAACAAACCAAACAAAACAAAAAAACCCAGTGAGAAAAAGACTGACAGTTCCACATCATGAAATGCCCTAATTTAAAAACTCTCTACTAAGCTTTCTAAACACCGGGTAACGATGTTCTCATAAGTCACTGATAACCAATATAACATGATTCCATTGGAGAGAATAAAATGATCCGTAATGGCACCTCTGAAAGTTATGAAAAACAAACACGTTCTAAATCTTTCCTTTTCATTCAACAAAGAGTCATCTAGTGCATCCTACATAAAAAGTGCTCTGTTAAGTGCTGTGGAGGAACTTAAAAATGAATACACTATCTCTTCCTTATTCCAGTGAGCACAGAAAACATGTAAATAAAAATAACACCAAAAATTAAAATTGTGTTTAAGTAACAATTAAGGCAACCACATGTTACTGTTGAGTATGTAGTGAAAAATAAGATCGATTATTATTGAGTTGGCATGAGAATGAGATTTCAGGAAGTAAAGGAAAGAAGGAATTAAAAGTGTTCTAGGGAAGCCCTGGCCGGCATGGCTCAGGTGGTTGGAGCATTGTCCTGTAGACCGAAGGGTCAGGGGTTTGATTCTCAGTCAGGGCACATACCCAGGTTGCGGGTTCGATCCTCATTCAAGGCACCAACAAGAAGGCAACCAATCACTATTCTCTTGTTCGTTCTCACATCGATGTTTCCTTCTCTCCCTCTGTCTCTCTCCACCTCCCCCTGCCTCTCTCTTCTAAAGCAATGGGGAAAAAATGTCCTTGGGTGAGGATAAAAAAAATATTCTTGGGGAGGAGCATAAGCAAAGGAAGTAATGGTGAGTTAGTTCAGAGAAAACATCTAATCTGGAGGGGTGGGAGGAAAGAAAGAATGTAAGTATGAAACGACAAAGGGAGTCTTGTTACGGGGCAGATGTTGAATACCTGAGAATTTAAAATGAGAAGCTAATGAGAGGTTTTCAGGATGGAAGACATACGTTTTGGAAGACGACGTTGCAGAACTGCAAAGAATGGACTGGAGAAGAGCGAAATCAGGTAAGAATTTAACAGTACAAGCTAGGAATGATGAGGTCCTGAACTAGGGCAGCAGCAGTGAGAATTTAAAGAAAGAAATTAAAGTACAGTTGCAGCGACATCTTCTCAGGCAGCAGTGATAGCAGCCGCTCCTTGAGTTTCGCTGTGCCGCCCAAGGATGGCAAGCAGCAGAAAGATGCTGCAAAGTCAGCCAAGAAAGACAAAGACCCAGTGAACGAATCTGGGGGCCAGGCCGAAAAGAAGAAGTGGCCTGAAGGCAAAGTTCAAGACAAGCACAATAACCTGGTCTTGTTTGGCCTAGTCTAGGTTATTGCTACATGTGACAAACTCTGGAAGGAACTTCCCAACTAAAAGCTTTTAACCCCAGCTGTTGTCTCTGAGTGACTGAAGCTCCACGGTTCCATGGCCAGGGCTCCCTTCAGGGGCTCCTTAGTGAAGGTCTTATTCAACTAGTTTCAGAGCACAGAGCTCAAGGAATTTACAGCAGAAACAGCAAAGGTGGGGGTGCTCCAGCTGTTGGTGGAGATGCGTGAACGACAGGTCCCACCGGCTGTACATTTTGAAAAATAAAACTTTATTAAATCAGTAAAAAAAAAAGGACAATCGCAGAGGTAAAAATTGCAGGGCCTAGTAGTAACTGCATGGGAAGGATGAGGGACTCTGGAGGAGTCAGAGACAACCCTCAAGTTCCTCCTCCGAGTGCTGACGCGTAGTAATAAACTGTAGAAGAAGTCTTCCTTAGCACTCTATCCAATCTTCACACCAATTAATAACTGGTTCCCAGGGAGCATTAGAGCAACGTGTTGTCTACTTGGAAACAGTTGTAAGAGAGCTGTTTCATATATATAATTCTAAAGTGCTAAGAGAATATTTATTTTAAAACTCCTCTACCACTTGACTTAAACCATCTCAAGTAGTTTACAAGAGTGACATAGTAACATGTATGTGAACAAGTTTAATAAAAAGAACATCCCATCCAAAAAAGAAGGGGGTTTATCCAGGATTCTATCACCTCCTAAATAACTACGCATCTGTATAAAGCAGAGGATAATGTCACGAGGACAATCTGCTCCTGTGAGAATGAGACAGTACATGATTCTCAACTCCTAAACTCTTTGCCCTCCTGGGGCTTTTTCATACTGTCATGCATCCGGGCCTCCTCCTGTGATTGGAAGTTTGCATATAAAGCCATTCTTAGTCACTATAGGAATTGTAACAGCAAAGGGTGCCATAAGACACTCATATAATGTATTTGAAAATAAAAGAGGTATTCAATCATTACAATTGCTACTTCCTATTTTACATAGACCGCTGAGGCAACAGGAGTGAAAGGCACTGGAACCTAATCATAGACTTTTTATGATCCACAATATAGCCATTGCTAATCTCCTGAAAACTGATCATTGAATACAAAATTATGATTAAAGCATCACTTGAAATCACAATGTCTCAGAACTTCTGGCCAAGATGGAGGCATAGGTAGACACACTGTGCCTCCTCGCACAACCAAAAGAAGGACAACAACAAATTTTAAAACAAAAAACAACCAGAACTGACAGAAAATCGAACCGTATGGAAGGCCGACAACCAAGAAATTAAGAAACATACATCCAGACTGGTAGGAGGGGCGGAGAGGACTCGCGTGGCGGGGCGGTGGCTGGCGGATCCGGGAAAGGCGCGGCTGGCGGGGAGAAGTGGCAGCTGTGGACCAGGCATCCCACTCCCTCGTGAGGATAAACCGGGAGGAACAACTGGGGAGCGAGACAGACCCCGCAACCCAGAGTTCTAGCTCGGGGGAAAAAAAGCCTCAAAGCCTCTGATTGAAAACTCCTGTGGGGGTTGAAGCGGTGGCAGCGGGAGAAACTCCCAGCCTCGCAGGGGAGCTCGTTGGAGAGACCCACAGGGTCCTAGAGTGTACATAAGCCCTCCCACTGGGAATCAGCACCAGAACCAGCACCAGAAGGGCCCAATTTGACTGTGGGTGGCGCAGAGGGTCACTGAAGGCCGGCAGAGAGCGGAGCAACCGCCATTGCTCCCTCTCGGTCCCCTCCCCTACAAACAGCATCACTACGCAGCGACGTGGCCACCCTGTCCTGGTGAACGCCTAAGGCTCCGCCCCTTACTACGTAACAGGCGCACCAAGACAACAAAAATGGCCCAAATGAAAGAACAGATCAAAGCTCCAGAAAAAATACAACTAAGCGACCAAGAGATAGCCAACCTATCAGATGCACAGTTCAAAACACTGGTAATCAGGATGCTCACGGACTTGGTTGAATTTGGTCACAAATTAGATGAACAAATGAAGGATACGATAAGGGAAATGAAGAGAAACATACAGGGAAAAAACAGTGAGGGGAAGAAAAATGGGACTCAAATCAATGGTGTAGACCAGAAGAAAGAAAGAAACATTAAAGCACAACACAATGAAGAAACAAGAATTCAAAAAAATGAGGAGAGGCTTAGGAACCTCCAGGACGTCTTTAAACGTTCCAATATCCGAATCATAGGGGTGCCAGAAGGAGAAGAGGAACAGAAAGGAATTTTTTTTCTTTTATAACTTGTGACAAGAAAGAAATTGGTTGAGTAGAAATAAGTTCATGTATGGAATGAACATACCATATGCAAATCATATATGAGTGTGTCTATCCAGGGCACGGATGTTAACTGCCAAGGCG
>VMDR010035258.1:0-10831 GCA_007922815.1 Macrotus californicus | reverse complement strand
GTGCTGGTCTTTGGCTCCTAAAGGTGCCCACCCTGAGCATCTGTCCCACCCAGGAGGGCTGTCCCTGGAAGACACTGAAGCAAGAAATCCAGCTCCCACCTCACAGCTCATCTTTTCCCTCCTCTGGATTGTATGAAGCTGAGGAAGTGCATGTCCATGCATGCAATAATATCAGTCTTTAGGAGCATGACACTTAATGATTCAAAAAGATGTGAGAGAAGTTCCAGCCAAGATGGAGGCATGGGTAGAAATGCTTTGCTTTCTCACACAACCAAAAGTGGATCACAACTCATTTAAAAACAAAAACAACCAGTACTGACAGAATATCAACCTGCATGGGACTCCAACAACCAAGGAATTAAAGAAACATTCATCCAGACTAGCATGTGTGGCGACAGGCAGCCAAGCTGGCAGAGACAATCCACCCAAGGCAGCAGACCGTGCAGTCAAGGAGGGGCTGGATGACCAGGAAACTAAAGACTAAAACCTCTAGCTATAAAATAGTGTAGGGGTTGCCACGGCGGGAGAAACTCTGTCTCACAGGAGAGTTAGTTAAAAAGTGGAGCTAGAGCAGAGCAAATGAGTGGCATTGTTTCCTCTCTGACCCCTCCCCAACAGACAGGGCCACTACACAGTAAAGAGGGGTGCCCCGCCCTGGCAAGTACCTAAGGCTCTGCTCCCTTACAACCTAAGAGGTGCCTGGACAAAGAAATGTGGCCCAAATGAAAAGAACAGATCAAAACTCCAGAAAAAGAGCTAAACAACTAGGAGAAAGACAACCTATCTGGTGCAGAGTTCAAAACACTGCCAATCAGATGCTCACAGGATTGGTTGCGCTTGGTGGCAAAATGAAGGATGAAATGAAGGCTTCACAAAGTGAGATAAAATGAAATGCACAGGGAACCAACAGTGAAGGGAAGTAAACTGGGGCTCATATCAACAATTTGGAACAAAATGAAGAAATAAACATCCAACCAGAACAGAATGAAGAAACAAGAATTAAAAAAAGTGAGGAGAGGCCTAGGAACCTCTGGGGCAGCTTTAAGCACCCTAACATCTGAATATAGGGCTGTCAGAAGAAGAAGAGAAAGAGCAAGAAATGGAAAACTTATTTGAAAAAATAATGAAGGAAAACTTTCCCAATCTGGCAAAGGAAATAGACTTCCAAGGAGTCCATGAAGCCCAGAGAGTCCCAAAGAAGTTGGACCCAAGGAGGAACACACCAAGGCACATCATCATTAAGTTACCCAAGATGAAAGATTAAGAGAGAATCTTAAAAGCAGCAAGAGGAAAGGAGAGAGTTACCTACAAAGGAGGTCCCATAAGACTATCAATTAATTTCTCAAAAGAAATCTTACAGATAAGAAGGGTCTGGAAAGAACTACGCAAAAGCATGAAAGGCAAGGGCCTACATCCAAGATTACTCTATCCAGCAAAGCTATCATTTAGAATGGAAGGGCAGATGAAGTGCTCCCCAGATAAGGTCAAGTTAAAGGAGTTTATCATCACCAAGCCCTTATTATATGAAATGTTAAAGGGACTTTTCTAAGAAAAATAGGTGATCAAACATATGAACAGTAAAATGACAACAAACTCACAACTATCAACAAATGAACCTAAAACAAAAACAAACTAAGCTAACAAGTAGAACAGGAGCAGAATCACAGAAATGAAGATCACATGGAGGGTTATCAGTGGGGAAGGGGAGAGGGGAGAATGGGTGAAAAGGTACAGGGAATAAGAAGCATAAATGGTAGCAACACAATAGGCAGGGGGATGTTAAGAATAGTATAGGAAATGGAGAAGCCAGAGAACTTGTATGTATGACCATGGACATGAACTAAGGGGGGGAATGCTGGTGGGAGTCAAAGTGCAAGGTGGAGGGGAATAAAGGGGAGAAAAAATGGGACAACTGTAATAGCATAATCAATAAAATATATTTAAAGAAAAAAAGAACCCTGCTCTGGGCACCTCAAATTTTCCCACTACCTGCCACTGTCAAGTGCGTTTCAGCCTTCCTGGCGTTGGAATTCTCTTGCTTCCCATGCAGTGCATCTCAGAGGGCTTGCCTCCGGTTCAGCTCTGTCATTACTATCTTCTTAGTTCCTTATCCTTCAAACAAGCATTAAAGATGTTTCTACTCGTTCTGTGGAAATGTACACGTATCCAGCAAAATGTGTGGTATTTCTTGTGCTATTCTTAAACAGAATGTTTTGTATTGTCTTACTTTAAATAAACTTTTACCTAAGAGTTAAAAGAGTTTCCAGGAAGGGAGATCTTGTATACAAACATGCTTTCCTTGAGGACAAAGTCCATAAACTTGTGAGGATAGTGATGTGATCATTTTAAGAATCCTTTTCACCTGTGCTGTCAATCAGAACCTGCTGCCCAGAGGAGAGGCGGGGTCTAGAGGCTGGGCGGGGTCGTTCCCACATCCCAGCAACCACAGCCTCTAGAGCCCCAGGAAACGTTGAGCTCCACTACCTTCAATGGGGAGGAATGGACTTTATGAGGAAAAGGGCAGAGACTTGATCGAAGGGAAACTGGGGCGGGGACAGGACAGAAAAGGTCGCTGGAAGAAAGGAAATGTGCCAAGGGCGGGGCGGGTGGGAGAGCAGGTAAAACCGTTAACGCCTGCTGCCTGGCGCTCTAGGGTGTGGACCGACCAGCTGGTTCCAAGCGTTTGTGGGTCCCCTTCCCGTCCCCAGGCGTGCGCTGTGCTGTGCTTGGCTGCTGGTGGGCCTGGGGAGGCCGGGGGAGGTGTGAACGGTGGCCTGGCGTTCGGGGTAAATTATCAAGTGAAGTTGGGGTTGGGAGAACCTCAAGAAGGAAAACTGTGAGGACATTCTTAGGTCCTCTCCCTCTTTCACGAAAAGGAAAGGAACTGCAGGCACCTGACCCCAGACGGGTCCGCAGGGGTGTGGAGAGGCGCTGAACCGCCCTTGGGGGGAGGGAAGGCGCCCCGTGGTCCTCCAGGGCCAGGTTGAACCGAGGTGCCCCCACAGGACCTAGACACTGTGAGGGCATCTGCTTCTTGTCTGGACCTGGGATGCTCTCTGTCGCCTAGAGACACCCGCTTGACCCTGTCCCTCTGTGTCCCTGGTCTGAGAACAAGCGGACCTCTAGGTAAAGGAAGGGAACACTTGAATAGGTTTTCAAGCTTCTGCCTGTCCTGCCTGAGGTGGTAACAGCAGTGGGGTCAATGCACAGCAGAGCTGATCCCCAGTCACTCCACCTCGAAGGGCCGGTGGTTTTTTTTTGTAATCATTTCTCCGGCAGCGCTTAACCTTCAGGCTTCAGACCTGGAGCCTCATGTCCTAATTTGGAATTGGTCAGGATCTGAAGGCCAGTCCCCAGAGCTGACAACCTGTGGGGGATCACTCAAGTGGTACTCTGAGGTGACACCTCCCCTGGGCTTATGAACCCTGCTGGATGGGGAGGATAAGGGAAAGAGGGCAGGGGTGTGCCCTGGGTGCGCGTACAGGTGCTGGAGAGGTGTGCCTGCGTCCAACTGAGGGATGCAGGAAGGCTTGCAGGAGAGTGATGAGCCTGCTGCAGACCCCAGTGACAGCAGGAGTGGACAGAAAAAAGATCTGCCCTTGAACATTTTAAAAGATGAACAGGGAAGAGCCTTCATAGCTCTTTGTGGCCTGGAGTGGGAAGCGGGGAGCAGGTTTCCTGCAGGGTTGGGACCTGGATGCTTGTCCCCCTCCACCAGCTGCCTCCCCTCCCCTCAGGACTTGCTGTTTGGTGGCTGGTGTGGGGTCATGTAGTCTAGCTTGGCCCTTGTTTTGTTGTTTTCTTCCCCTTTTCTGTCCCCTCCTTCCTGGCTCAGGGAGGCAAAGGGTGGGTGTGGGGCAGAAAGCTCTGCCCTGAACTTCTTAGGCCTTTCTTTTTCTGAAGTGGCTCCTGTCCCCTGAGTCATTGCCCCCCTTTCTTTCTCACTCTTTCGACCTCCACCTCTCAGCTGATCTGACCAGACTAGCAGATGACACATCTAGGGGACAGAAAAAGTCTCTAGGCTTATACTGAGGGGCTCTTGTGAGATCAGGGACTTGGGGAGGGAGTGGCCTTTGATTTATTTGATTTTCAGCTCCTGTCCTTGCTTTCTCCTTGGGCAGTGGCTCTTCCTCAGCTGAGATGTTTATGCCTGCAGGCCCAGGTGGGCCTGCTTTCAGCCAAGGACAGTTCCCCTCGGAGAGTTTGACTCCCCGCGCCTTGAGCTGAATGGGAACCTTAGCGGACTTGCTGGAAGTCATATTTCCACCAGGACCTTTCCACATCCAACTCGCTGCCTTTCTTCTGGTGAATGAGCCTGGATGATTTCTAGGCCCTTGAGGGGCAGGGAGGAGAGGGACGCTTGTGGTGGACAGAGGAAAAGTCTGTGAAATTGGCCTGCTCTTCTAGCACACTGGCCCTCACAGCATGCCCACCAACAAAGGGTGAGGGCTGGTGTCCCCACCATGGCCCCCACCTTCTACCTCTGGCTCTCATGGCTGCTCCTGGTGGCCTTTCCTGGAGCACTGTGGTGTGGGCTGCTAAGACAGTGAGTCTGCGCATTGCTCAGTGCAGAGAGGGAAAGATGAAGAGAACCAGGCTATACCCTCCTCAGAATCAGATAATGGCAGAAAAGAACAGTATGACACTTGAACTCTGGGAACCAGATGTGGTGGCCTCAAGGAGGGCAGATATGGTAGCTTTGCGTTGCTGAGACAGAACCTGGCTGGGGAAAGGCAGCCTCGTGGTTAAGAGGAGGGGCCTGTGGAAAGGCACAGCCCAGAAGCCAGTCCCAAACCTGCCAGCTTCTGGCCAGTCAAGTAAACTCTTGGTGCCTCAGTTTTCTCCTCTGTAAAATGGGGCAACGTGACACCTTCAGTGGGTTGACAGAAAGGATGAAATGAGAATGCAATTAAAGTATCTGGTGCAGTTCCTGGATGTGGTTGGTGGTCAGTGAACAGCAGGCATGGTAGAGGGAGGTTTTGGTAACAACGTCTGGTAGCTCTGATCTGGGAGACATCCCCTGCCCTAGACGAGCCTCTCATGTGATGGGGGACTACAACCTAGAACTCAGAGTGTGGGAAAGTCCCAGGGTTGTGGGTGGCAGGGTACAAGCAGGAGTGTGAGAGCCCCTGATGCAGTGGGCTGGCCCTTCCCAGCCCTCCACCACTCTCTCTCTGCTAGGCGGTTGAGAACTATGGCTGGCTTGGATCAGCCTGCAGCTCTCCTCCCCAGCAGCCTTGCTGGGGCTGCCTCTGCCCTCTCGGGAAGGCAGGACAGGACAGGGTTTAAGGACCTGCAGACTGGGCTTTCACCCCCAGTTCTGACTCCTTAGCAGGCAAGTTCCTAAAATGTTTCCTCATTTCTGCAAAGGTCATGATAATCATGGAGCTGGGCCCTGGCTGGTGTGTCTCGGTGGGTTGAATGCTGGCCTGCGGACCAAAAGGTCTCTGCTTCAATTCCCAGTCAGGGCACGTGCCTGGGTTGTGGGTCAGGTCTCCGGTTGGGGGCGTGAGAAAGACAACCACACATTGATGTTTCTCTTTGCCCCTCCCTCACCTCTCTCTAAAAAAAGAAAAATCTTTAAAAACCATAATCATAGAATTATACAGATAAAATGAGACAACACCTATAAAAGCCTTAATATGGTCCCCAAACTGTAACAAGCTTTTAAAATATCAGTACCGGTGCCCCTCTCAGGCCCGGCTCTGTGTGATGATGGTGATGGTGGTAGCTGGGGTGTGAAGCAGCTCCAGAGCCCCCAAAGGTCCTCTGACAGAGGGGTAGTCTTCGAGGTGGGGGATTTCACTGGAGAGTTTCCAGATAAATGAAGAAGGAATTCTCAAAACGAAATTTGACATAATACTCAAGGAAACTGGAACTGGCCCAATCCCCTCAGTGAAGCCTTAGGGGACCATCATGGGTCTGAAAACCCCAAGAGCTTCCCCACGGTTTCCCTTCTGCATTTACCTGCAGCTCCCTTCCTGGAAAACCAGCCAGTGCTTTGTGAGGAGTAAAGTGGCCCTGCCTTGAAGAACCCGCCCAGGGCTGGTGGGACCAGGGGTTAAAGTCTGGCCCCTTGGGAAGGCCTAGGCTGTGGGCTGGGTTTGGGTTGGGACAAAGGGGAAACCTGTTGTGACCATGGACAGGCTGCTGGCTGTGGCCCCTGAGAGGCTGTCAGCCCTGCTCAGACAGAGCCGTTGGTTTATGGGGAGCCTCCGGGAGGCCTGTGGCCCAGGAGGACTCAGGTTTGAGACCAGAGGCTTCTGGCCTGAGCACTCTTGAGGAGGGTGGGGTAGGGGCATGAGAGAGGCACCCTGAGGGAAATGCAGCCTGTTGGCCTAAAAGCAGGGTGGTCTTTGAGGGCGCCCACCTATCCCTCGGCCTCCAGATGCCCGGTAGGGCACTGCTGTGGGCAGACCGCATGTGACCCCACAGCCTCTTCCAGGTGTGACTGGTCGTCAGGAAGCAGCCGAGGCCACAAGGGCCTCTGGCTTCTTTGTCTCTGTCCCAGCCCCAGACCTGGAGTTGGAGGCCTGTGGGACTGCCTGGGAGGCCTACTCTGGTGCCAGCGCAGGGTGTGGCTGTCCTTAGAAGCCAGTCAATGGGACACAAGGGGCTCCCGCTCCCTTAGCTGTGGGGCAGTTTTTATTTGGGGTTGCTTGAGCAGCAGTGTCTGGGGGAGTGAGGAGGGGAGGAAGTGAGTCCCCTGTCAGACTGGAGGGCTCCCCCAGGCTGGCACAGCTGCTGCCATCCCCCCTACAGCTGACAGTGGGCGGGAACCCCATCTCTGCCCTGTTGTCCCCTCCCTGTAGGCAGTCAGGGGCAGACAAAACTCAGCAGAGCCTCCATCTCAGGTGACTGTGAGGGCCGTCCCTTTCCTCTGATGGAGGCTGCCCGCCTCATTTGTTATTACTGCTGCCACCTGGTGCTTTGACTCTGGCGTCACCCAGATGTTTCCCCGCCCCCCCCCCCCCCCTGCTCAGGGACAGACCATGAGCACAAAGACAGGAGCTCTGTGAGTTCTCTGGGAGGCAGGACTCCTCTCCTTCCAGTCCTTTGCAACACGATGTGACAACGTGCTCCTGAGGACACTTGCCCTCCCCATGACCAGCCAATGAAAAGGAGTGCTGGGTGTGGGCTGGCAGCCGTCAGGGAAGAGTCTGATCGGTGCTTTTCACGGAGCTGCCTGAGGACCCTGAGGCTCCCTCCTCCCCCAGGGTGTGGGGCTGGCCCAGGCCTCCCATCAGTGAGCAGGAAGCAGGCAGGGGCCCTGAAAATTCAGCTCCCAGGAGGCAGCCTTTCAGAGGAGCTGCTCAGGGAAGAGCTTTGTCCCTGGCCACCTTGACCTTCAGCTGACCCAGGGTTGGGGAGGAGAAGCATAGCCCTTAGTCCTGGAATTCTAATGTCAGAGCTACAAGAGTGTTAGACATGGGGAAATTGAGGCTGGGGTGGCAGAAGGGCACGTACTCCACAATTAGGGAGGGTAGGCCTCCATGTGGCCTCTGTTAGGCGCTGGCACCAGAAGAGATGGCACTGGGGCCCTGTGTGCCACCCAAGGCACTTTCTGTGGAAGTGTCTGCGGGGTTTACTGAGAGGGGGACATTTCAGCTGCGATGGGGGAGGGGACCTTGAGATGATGTATGGGCCCAAGGGCATCTAATCCAAAGCCTTTCTGGAGTGCCTGGGCAGAGGCTGAGAGCGGCCACAGGGGGCTATGGACACCCCAGGCTCCATGCCGGAAGGGCATGGTCTCCTTAGGAGGATGGACCCCCACATTTGCAGGAAGGGCCACAGCCAGGGGCTGTATTTTGGCACCTAGCCAGGGAGCACTGGTGATGTTCAGAGCAACGGAGCCATTAGAGTCAGCTGTGGGGAGGGAAGGCCTCCTGGAGGAGGGGGCAGGCACCACAGACCTGGAAGGCCGGCCATCAGAGAGCCCGTCTGCCACGCTACCTTCTCCGAGTTCCCCCACCGACAGCATGCGGCACTGTCTGTAGGGTTATTTTTGCCCTGCTGGCCTAGGGTATCGTCCATGAAGCCCTTTTTAGGCGCTGCCCCTGTTCTGAGAGGACTTGACTTAGTCACAGCTACCTCTAGAGATACAGGAACTGATACTGGGTTTAACAGACAGGAAGACAGAGAAGCAAAGTGACTTTTGTAAGGCACGCAGCACATGACAGAGCCAGGAATGGGAACCGGTGCCTGGCTGCACGTTCTGTGTCCTTTGCCACTGTGCCCTACCACCCATCTCTGTCCTTCCACGGCTCCCACAGTTCAGCTCAGCGGGGACCAGTGTGCTCTCACTGTCCTCCGAGGGTCCAGGCTCCTCCCCAAGCAGACCTGAGGGTTAGGCTGGGGGGTCCTGTAAGCACACCTGCTCTTCAGTGTGAGGCCTTGTCTGTGGCCCCTCGTCTGTTGTGTGTGTCTTGGGAAGGGGGTGTGCCTGGCACTTTGGAAATGGAAGGGATTGCTGCCACCAGGATGTCTCTCAGGATGGGGGATCAGGAGGCCTGGGAAACTGCCTTGCACCCCTACTCTGCCCCCACCACAGGGAGATTTGCTCCCATTGGCTTATGCACTAGAGCAGGGCCTGGGGGCATCAGCAGAAACAGGACCTCTGACCTTTCCCAAGACCTCACGTGCTGGTTTCACTGTGACAGAATGCTCAGGAGCCCTGCAGCTGCCCACCCACAGCAATAAAGGTGCCGTCCCTGCCTTTCTTTCCTCTTTGTTCGCTTCTAGGAAGTAATGATGGGCCATGACAGGGCCTGGGTCAGGGCTTTGGAGAAAACAGGATAGAGAAAATGTACAGATCTGTCCCTAAAAGGGTGAAAATATGTTTGAGACAAAACTTACACAGGAAGGATATTTAACCTAGAAAGCAGCATATACAAAGTATGAGAGCCCTGGCTGGTGTGGCTCAGTGGATAGAGCGCCAGACTGTGACCTGAAGGGTCGCCAGTTCGATTCCCAGTCTCTAGGGCACATGCCTGCCTTGCCGGCCAGGACCCCACTAAGGGGCATGCCAGTGGCAACCACATATTGATATTTCTCTCCCTCGCTTTGTCCCTCCCTTCCCCATCTCTAAAAGTAAATAAATAAAATCTTTAAAATTTTGTTTAAAAAAGTGTGTGAGAAGGAAATGGTCAGCAAAAAGGGGAAACTCACCAGCCTTGGGGTGATCCGGGTGGGCTTCCTAGGGGAGGGTACTTTCAGTGACTGGTGAGGTGTGGATGGGGGGCTGGGCCAGTTTCTGGGAAGGGGGCTGCCCCCCGGAAGGGGAGGTGGGTTTGGTAGGGAGTGGAAGGGAGCCAAGCTGAGTTTCTATGTCCTCTCCCAGCAAAACAGCCTTGATTTCTTGTGTTTGGAGTCGTTCACCCGGTTCAGTTCCAGAGGGACAGAGGCTACACAGTGACAAGGCTCCCCAGTCCTGGCCTTCAGCCAACACTAGCCGCCCCAAGGCTGTCCCAGGCATTTGGAAGCCAGTGCATTGTGTGTTTCCACCTCCTCCTTCTGTTCGTTCCTTTGCACAAACGCACCATCTCCACACACAGGTCTCTACCGTGGCCAGCCTGACCTCCCACAAAGGGGTGTTGTTGTTCGTCTGTACCTGTAGTGAACCTGAACCAAGATCTGGTGGAGGGGACAGCCCTGCTTAGGGCTGACCTCTGTGCGCCCAGACTGCGGTCCGCCGTGTGTCCAGGGTGAGCAGCAGACTGGGGAGAGGGCTGTGGCTGAGCAGAGCTCCTTCTCGTGCCCTCCCGTCTGCCAAAGAGCCCCCGGGAGGGGTTGTCCTACTGTTTCTGTCCTTCCTCCTGGGCAGGCAGGGTCCACGCTGGTGGGTCCTGGGCCTCCTCCCTCCCATCAGGCCCGTGACAGCCTATAAAAGGCTCTTGACAGACAATAAAGCCAAACCTTTGTGTGTGGTTTGTCTGCTTTTCAGAGTGCTTTCCCAGCATGACCTCACTTTGTTCTTCCCTGAAGGCAGGCAGGGTGATCCCCACGTTTACTGGGGGTCTTAGGGAGAACGACCTGTCCAAGGTCACGTGACTCATTCGTGGCAGCCAGATTTCTGACCTGCAAGCCCAGGGCTTTCCCTTACCTCGTGCTTTTGGTCACACATGCCTCCTGTTGCTGTCTGTGGTGGTGGGACTGGTCTCCGTCCACTTGTGTTTCCTGCTGGGTGGATGCGTAGAGGCAGCTGAGGGCCACAGGCCTTCGGAGCCTCCAGCTGTAGCAGGGATGAGGAGAGGCCTATTAGCCAAGGTGCTTGTGCCCAGGAGGGAGGGAGGCAGACCTGGCTGGGTCTGCAGGGAGCTGAGTGAGCCATGCCCAGGGGGACAGGGGCAACTAACAAAGTGAGGGTTCGGGGCAACGGGGACTGTGGGTGCCCGCCAGGATGCCAAGATGCAAAGACCAACACTCACTGAGAGGATCTTAGCTCAGCCCAAAGAAGGACCCAGCTAGGAAGTGAGCCTCCCACCTGAGAGTCAAGGTCAGCGTGCCCCTGCCACAAAGGACCTAGTAACAGTGCTGGGGCTCAGCCCTCAGACCTCCATCCTGAGAGCTGGTAAAGCAAGAGAGGCACTTTTTAAGGCTCCAGAGAGGCACTCCCCTGGGCCTCCCATCATATACCTGGGCCACCTTGATCCAGAGCTCCACCACTTTGGCCCTGTCTTGGCATATCATGCTTGGGTCCCCGAGGCAGGTGGTGATCACACAGGTGACCAGAGAGTTATACTGGCAGATGGTGGCACTGACAGTGGATGCCCAGTGATGTTTACTGGGCTTGTCCTTCTGGGGCCAGATGGAGCCCAGGCACTGGTGGAGT
>VMDR010035257.1:0-10829 GCA_007922815.1 Macrotus californicus | reverse complement strand
GGGGAGGTCAGTCTTTGTTCTATTAAGGCCTTCTACTGGTTAGATGAGGCCCACCCCCATTATGGAGTATAATCTGCTCTACTCCAGGATCACCAATTTAAATGTTAATCTCATACCCTTACAGAAACACCCAAGGTAATGTTTGACCACATATTTAGGAATTGTGGTCCAACTAAGTTTACAAATAAAATTCACCATCACACTAAATGTGTGTCTTGTGTGTGCTCTGTACCTCTGTTTCCTCACCTGTGAAATGGAGTAGTTGGTGTATTTAAAGAGTTTAGGGAAAAAATAAAGGAGTAAAATACATGAAACATTCTGGCACAGAGTAATCATTACACACAGTAAATGTGTGTAATTAACACACAGTAATCAAATCACACAGTAAATATTAGTCACTATATTATTATATCACCTTGCCATCACTAACAATACTTTTCACTTGGAAAATGTTGCTAATTTAAAAAGTAAAATATCTCACTGTTTATTAGCTACTTGGGTTTTCACCTCAAATTAACTGTTCATATATGTTCTTTGCTAATTTTTGGTTAAATATGTTTTATTTTTTGTTGCTATGTATTATACAATTGTGAAATTTTAAACCTAGTAAATACATATGATTATTTTAATTTTATTAAAACTCCTAAATATATGATTTATATTAAATTATTTTTACATACATTCATAGTACATATAAACATATGTATAAATATTTATATATGTGCTCTGGATCAATTTGCTCACAAGTTTTTTGTGGGCAGGGACGAAGCATTACATTGTTTTATGCCCTCCTAAGCAACTAGCAAATAGAAACTTATGAAAGTGTTCGCTTAGGAGAATTGAGTTCAATGTAGAAATATACCAAGAGCGTTGAAAAAAGCTCCTTCCCCAAACCCTTTCCCCAGGTGAATTAACATAGTCTCCATCCTCGGTTATTTCTCACCTCTGTGTTTTTTCCTTCTTCACACCCTGCTGACATTCTGTCATGTTTCTTCTGCGCTGAGTTCCAAGGGAGGGCCAGCTGCACAGTGTCAATCATGGGATTCCTGCAGAAACGCTTGATTAAATGATCATGATAATTGATGACAAATATCTTCTATTGAGCACATATGCCAGGCAGTGTTCTAAGCACTCTACATACATTAGCCCATCTAATTCTCATAATAGCTTTATGAGGTAGAGACTTATTATAACCACTCTCTAAATGAAGAAACAAAAGCACAGAGAGATGTCAGAGCTAGCAAGCCATTCCTGAGTACCCGCCCATTCACGCTGACTCCAGAATTTATACTGTTAAAGACCACATAATACAGCCTCCCTTGAAATTATGGTGAAATCCTACAAGGTGTGGTGAAGCAAATGCTAAATGGAAGCAAGACATTCATTGACCAGGTCTTAATGGGGACAAAGAGGCAGAGCCTCCAGGGAAGGGGCAGAGAGGGAGGGAAATGTGTTTTTGTTTTATATAAGCCAGATTCTCAACTAGCGAACACTACAACACAGGCCTTGATCTGAGAGCAAGAGCTATCAAGTAGGAATAAAGACAAAGCAATTACTGTTAGGTGGTCTCCAACATCTCACCAGCAGAGTGGCTGGCCATCTGTGGGAAGCCATTGATCCTGGCCATATTTGTTGGTACTAGTAACTGGAGAGCTTTTAACAATATGCTGCTGAATTCCAGATTACAGGCTAAAATGGTTCATGTTTGTACCCCTATGGAGTCCAAATTTTAACCAGGAAATGGGAATGCCAACCAAAAATCTCAGTGCATTATGAAAATTATCTCCTATGATGGTTATAAAATTTTATGGAGACATCAAGCATTAACAGTTTTCACTTGGGATCAAAGAATCACAGTGAAGGTTCCATAGAATGGTTGATGTGTGAACTGAATTGTTGAGGATGAATCAAAGTTCACCTGACAGTCAAGGACAGATGATCTGTATAGTTGGGAAGGTCCAGCAGAAGAAAGATGAGGCACGTTCGGGGAATCATGGCTCCGCCTGACCTAGAGAAACAAGGTATTAGTTCTTATGCCAACTACTTTATTTTGTTTTTAATTTTTTCCTTATGTTTTATTTTTTTAAATACATTTTGTTGATTATGCTATTACAGTTTTCCCAATTTCTCCTCTTTATTCTCCCTCCACCCTGCACCCCCCAACCCTCCAGCATTCCCCCCTTAGTTCATGTCCATGGGTTGTACATACAAGTTCTTTGAATTCTGTTTCCTATACCATTCTTGACCTCTCCCCATCTATTTTATGCCTACCAATTATGCTTCTTTTTCCCTGTACCTTTTTCCCCTTTCCTCCCCCCACCCCGAAATCCCTCTATGTGATGTCCGTTTCTCTGATTCTCTTCCTCTTCTAGTTGTTTGCTTAGTTTTTGTTGTTTTTCTTTTCTGTAGGTTCAGTTGTTGATAGTTGTGAGTTTGTTGTCATTTTACTGTGCATATTTTTGATTTTCTTCAATTTCTTAGATAGGTCCCTTTAACATTTCATATAATAAGGGCTGGGTGATGATGAACTTCTTTAACTTGACCTTATCTGGAAGGCACTTTATCTGCCCTTCCATTCTAAATGATAGCTTTGCTGGATAGAGTAATCTTGGATGTAGGTCCTTGCCTTTCATGACTTCAAATACTTCTTCCCAGTCCCTTCTTGTCTGCAAGGTTTCTTTTGAGAAATCAGCTGATAGTCTCATGGGACTCCTTTGTAGGTAACTCTCATTTTCTCTTGCTGCTTTTAAGATTCTCTCTTTATCTTTAATCTTGGGTAACTTAATGATGATTTACCTTGGTGTGTTCCTCTTTGGATCCAACTTATTTGGGTCCCTTGGGCTTCCTGGACTTCCTGGAAGTGTATTTCCTTCACCAAACTGGGGAAGTTTTCCTTCATTATTTTTTCAAATAAGTTTTCAATTTCTTCTTCTTCTTTTCCTTCTGGCTCCCCTATGATTTGGATGTTGGAATGTTTAAAGTTGTCCCAGAGGTTCCTAAGCCTCTCTTCATTGTTTTGAATTCTTGTTTCTTCATTCTGTTTCGGTTGGATGTTTATTTCTTCCTTTTGTTTCAAATCATTGATTTGAGTCCTGATTTCCTTCCTGTCACTGTTGGTTCCCTGAATATTTTGCTTTATTTCACTTTGGGTATCCTTCATTTGTCCTTTCATTTTTCGACCAAGCTCAATCTGTTCTGTGAGCATTTTGATTAACAGGGCTTTAAACTCTCCATCAGATTGGTTGGCTATCTCCTCATTGCTTAGCTCTCTGTCTGGAGTTTTGCTCTGTCCTTTCATTTGGGCCAAATTTCTTTGTCTCAGTGCACCTGTTAAGTTGTAAGGGAGTGGGGCCTTAGGTATTCACCAGGGCAGGGCAGACCTCCTTGGTGTGCTGTGGCACTGCCTGTGGGGGAGGGGTCAGAGAGGGAGCAATGCAATTCACTTGCTCATCTCGGTTTGTTTGCAGTTGTGAGCATATCACGAATATGTGAAATATATAAGTGCTTTCTGCTCAGAGAACAAATTCTCATATGAGACTGGGAGTTTCTCCCACCATGGCAACCCCTGTTGTGGTCCACAGTCAGCTCTGAGTCTCAGTTTCCTGTTTAGTCAGCCCCATCTGTATGGTACACCACCTCACCGTGGGTCCTTTCAGCCTGCCCTGGCCTCTTATGCCAACTACTTTATTTATTTATTTATTTATTTATTTATTTATTTATTTATTTATTTATTTATTTCCAACTACTTTAAATAGCGGGAGTTTTCTGGGACATCATGGCAGGTGGAATCTAAAGTTAATATACACTCAGTTGGAAAGGGGGATTGAATGATTGATTGGTGATGTCTGCCATGAGTACAGAAGTGGAAAGTGTAGGACTGGTGCTAAGTTTTTGACATTGCTTTAGTTTGACACATATGCATAAAATAGATTGTGAAGGAAATTTCTTACCTGTTACTAAGTTTTAATATTATGTGCAAGGTGAAAAAGCATCACTGACTTTTTAAGCAGGTATGACATGGTTGGAGTCACCCTTTGGAAAATAACTCTCGAAGTGCTGTGGGACATGCCTGTCTTCCCTTTCCGAGCACACGACAACCTCTTCCCTCACTCCTCCCACCCCCCCCACACACATCCCTGCTTGCTTGTTAGAGAAGTGATGTGTGACCAGGCAATGAACATGCCTTTCATAGCTCATGGTAAATTACCTCTGAGAGTCACCACTTCAGACAACTTATAAATATGGTTGTTATTGAGCTACAGTGCACTAGTTCAGTCTTGCTGATGTTTAATATTAATATCCTTTTACATGAGGTGGTGGTCATTCAGTCTCCCAAGCTGCCCTGGATGAATACCACTAACCTGGCCACTCCAGCTTCTCCCTCTAGGACCTTTCCAAAGTCAAATCACCGAGGGCATAAAGGCTGAGATGACATGGGACCTCCAGAACACTGCTCCTGTGAGACTGGGTCTGAATCTTTGCTGATTCATTAGTACCTTTTTTACACTGGCAATAAAATATATTGAATATAACTCCTGTTTAAGGATAAATCCAAAGCACCGTGGTTGTTCCACTTCAGAAAAGTTGTATGATTCTTCAAAAGACAAACCAAATCAACCAAAACTAAACAGAAGTAAGCTCCTTCATTTTGATGGCTTTGGGGTGGAGTTTGGGGCTTTACTTGTAACCCCATTTTCTTAGCAAGAGTTGGATGTTTATGGTTCCAAAGAAATAGCACTTTGGTGGAGATAGAACACTAGCAATAATTCTAAGCTCTGTAATGTTTATAAATGTCATTGGTGGGGGGGCGCTGTGGAGAGTAAAAGGCATGGACTCTGAACTCCACTACTCGAATCTGAACATGTTAGTCTTAGATGTTGTCTAAGAAGGTGATGCTATGGTTGTGAATATTTAAAAAAAACTAAAGGCCCCAAGTCATCCTGTGGCAGGTTGCCGGTCTGTGAGTCACATTTTAAGAGGTACTGTACTAGAGTATGCAAAGAGTCTGGCTCAGCAAAAATATCTTACTGCACCTAAGTTGTGAGCATACCACAAATGTGAAATATGTAAGTGCTTTCTGCTCAGAGAGCAGAGGTAGGAGTGAGCTAGAAAATAGGGTCTTCGATTTTACAAAGGTATTATTTACTTCATCAAGGATTTGTTTTCTGTTTATTTTTTAATGATCAAAATAATATGTACACAATTAAAAAATTAAATAGCACTAAGAAATCCTATTGGAATGGAACAGTTCCCTGAAACCCCCACCCTCAGTGCCTCCTACTCTCTTACCCACCTTCTTCTTCCCAGTTTGTGTTAGCTGTGCTAGTAATTTTTACATTCTGAAGACTGATACCATTTTCATTCTACAGTGTAGCCTAATTGTCTTCTGCATGTATTCTATAGATAGATTCTAAATACTTTTCTCTACGGAGCCAGGGAGAGTGTTTTGAAGACATTTTCTTCTCCACAGCCCCAAAGACATAACTCCTATGCTATCCAGTGTAGAAGGTCCAGGTAGGAGCCTCTTTCTCCATAGGATCAGTTACCCTGAAGTTGTAAATCACCATGAAACTGCCTATAAAAGAGGTTGGCAAATTAAAACCTTATGCTGTAGGGGTGATCCTGACCAAGACCCATTTGAATCTTGCAACCTTCAAGTTTTACTGCATTGAAATGGCCAAGTTCACTCTGATTCTCAAGATACATAGAGTCTTTATTGTCTTGAATTTACACTAGGGTTATATTGAGAACTAATCTATTGCTATATTGAGCCTTATGTATATTGAACATATATATAGAACTATATATTCTTTGTCTTTATTCCATATGTAGCTGTATGTATTCTCTCTCCATATATATATATATATATATATATACACACACACACACACATACATATATATATATATACACACACACACACACATGCGCGCACACACACACACTATGATATATATGGAGCCTTAGTGGGTACAGGTTCCTTCCACAGTGACCTCTGATGCATTGGATGAAAATTAAGATAAATTGCCACTTTTCTTACGTTTCAAATAGGACAAAATTACTTGTTTCACTTGACATGTCCCATTTACAAAGATTAATATATGGAGTCTCACAAATAGGGTGATGCTATGAGGGGAACTTATGGGTTGACGGATGATGCAGTAGACTGTTTGATATCTGTGGGGAGGAGAGCATCACTTTCTCATCTCCATAATGTTCTCCAGAACTGGAACATCCTGCCTTCACCTACACTCTCAGTTGCTCCAATTTTACCTGTTCTTCAAGGTTTAATCTAAATCCCACCTCTTCTGGGAACTCTACTTGGTTCCTCCTGTCCATGGCAGATGCTAGCCTTAAACTGGCAAAACACTTTCCATTGTACATTAACTTCTTGAATTAAGCAGTAGTGTGTCCATTTTAGGATGAGGAGATAAAGGCTTAGGAAGCTTAAAAGAATTGCTCAGGCTTATACAGCCACTAAGGGGCTAAGAATGAAACTCAGATCTACTGGGCTTCTTCCATGCTGTTCTTTGTGCTGTGAACTATGGTCTCCTAGCCATCCTTCCCTTAGGTATTTTTCTATGTCATTCTTTTAGCACTCAATATATTAGACATATTTTTTCATATGTGCATGCTCTCTGGGAACAGTTACTGCAGTTGACCCTTGAACAGACTTAGTTGTCCCTTGGTATCTATGTGGGATTTCTTCAGGAGCCCCAACATTCATGAAGCTCAAGTCCCCTATGTAAAATGACATAGCTCAATGCATACAGCCAACCCTTTGCATCCATGGACTTCTAACCGCAAATTGCAAACAGTAGTTATTTATTTAAAAAAAATCCACACGTGAGTGGATCTGCACTGTTCAAATCCATGTTGTTCTAGGGTCAACTGTATATCTTTGGCTTCTCAGCATTTCTGTTCTTTACAGTATTTGGCACACAGTAGTTATTTAACAAATGTGACCACAGTAGGTTGTTTTTGCATAAGACATAATGGACATTCCTATAAACCTTTGTCATTGTATAGAAGGAGCCTTTCCAGTCCTAATCACTTCTGATCCCTCAGGCTCATCTATTGAAGTATAATTTTCTCAGTTCTGCAGGAACATCTCTTAGGCATCTCTAAATTAGCATGTCTCAAACTGATTTCATTATCTTCTCCCTCAATCCAGCATTTCTCCTTATTTTCCAGTTGTTCAAGCCACAAACCCTTGATTCCTTATTTTCTTTCATTCCCTGTATACAGTGAATCTGCAAATCCTCTTGTTTCTACTTTCAGAATGTAGCCTAAGTCCTTCACTTTTCTCCATCTCCACTGCAATGCTCAAACCCAAATCTCCAGCCCCTCACACCTGAAATGCTGTAATAACTTCCAAATTGTGCCACTTGCTGCTTCTTCCCCTTCTACCCTTATTCACCTTCTCCACAGTGTAACTAGGGGCATCTGTTTAGAAGTACCAACCCCATCTTGTCATTCCCCACTTTAAAATCTTCCATTGGCTTCCCATAACTCTTAGAAGAATATCCATATTCTTTGCCAAGTCTGTAGGGTTTCATAAGATCTGCTTCCTGCTAAACTCTCCCACCTTACCACATACCACTCTGTCTTGCCAACTATGTTCCAAGGATACGATTTTCTTCTCAAACATCCATTATTCGGTTCTCTATTTGACGCGGCCTGCGTTCTGCACTTTGGTCTCAGCTAAAACGTTACTTCCTCACAGAGGCCTTCCTTGAGCACCCTCTCGAGCATGGTCACCCCTCGTCTCATTTTCTTTTCTGTCGTACTCCCTTGTTTATATTCTTAAACTCTATAGTTACCCCTTCTGCTTTTAGAACATAAATCCCATGAGGGCAGCTGCCTTGTTGAGCTTGTTTAGCTCTGCCCCCAGGAGGTAGCAGGCTGCCCATGCCATCCTAGGTTTCTTGGATGACTGGGTGGAAGAAGCAAAGAGTGAAGGAGAAAAAGGAAATAGTCACTACTTAGATCCTGATTTACCAGTACAGGTGGGAGGGCTTCTCAGAGGAGACTTCATATTCCTATCCCTACCTGAGGGGCATGGACTTTCCTAGAAGTGGCCTAACACACTGCCCCTTTAAGGCAGCTGGGTTTCCAGGAAAGATCCTGGAATGAAATTGATCAATTATATGGTAACATTAAATTCACATGGAGTTGCTGCTGCTTTCCAAGGGGCTTGTCTGCCTCTTGGAGCCTCTGAGAAACATCGCCAGACACAAGTCTTCTCTTACAAGTGGGGTTGGCATTCATTCATGGAGTGGGTTTTGGAATGCCAGTGAATGCTCCACAACCACCTCCCACCACACCTTCAGCAACTAAGTCCAGGACTTGGAATGGGTTTTAGAATGCACATACAACCCTGGCTTGGTAACAGCACCTGACCCATTCAAGTCCCTCTCTATGTTCACAGTTGCTCACTTGTTAGGGGAGTGAGGTACAAAGAATGTACATTGCGAGGGAGAAGATAGCCTAGAGAGTTCCTGGGCACTGTAAGGCCAGGCCAGGCTGGAAGCAGAGGATGGTCCTTGCCATTTGGGGAGCTTCTGGTTTGGGAGGAACAATTTCTCCAAGGAGGGGCACAGCTTCTCAACAGAAGTACAGGACAGGCTTGGATACCCAGTCAGGTAGATGGCAGCTCTGCAGGTTCACCACCTGGATTACCTGTCTGGAATAGCTTTAATGCTTATCATCTCCTCGATCATGAAGCAGTGTTAATGCCAACATGTGGCTGGAATCTGATGATCACATGCCTCGATTCTGTTCCCTAAACTACACCAGGTCACACAAAGAAAGCTCAGTAAAGACACTGGCTCTCCGAGAAGGCCAAGAATTAGGAATTGAACAGAAAAAGATCCTACAGTTCACCCTGTAGCTAAAGTTTCTCCTAAACATTAGTGCTTCTTCCGTGATCCCAGGCACTGGGTTTCTGAACAGGAGTACAGTGCTCTCTCCTGAGGATAATCAGGATTTAATAATACCTATTTAGCTATTTATAATTCACTCCCACCTTTACATCTGAAAACCTTACCTCCTGCTCCTATTTTTGTCAGGACTATAACAATCACTCTTTTTACCCAGTGACTAACCTTTTATCCCCTTCCTGGTTCTTTCTGTCTCATTTGTAGACTATATTTTTTTCTCTCCTGTCCTCATTTCTGTCTTTTTCATTTCTCTATTCCTGTCATGTCCTATACTTCTGAGCACACAGTGTATAAAATGTGGCTGGCCGAGGGATTGGACTTTACCTGTAGGAAGTCAATGTGAACTGGAAATGGTGTTAAATTAAGAAAAATCAACAGATATTTAAAAGAATGAACTGTTTCCGCCTTAAAATATTAGCAGCCTTACTTGTGTCAAAGTTAGTATTTACATATATCTAGTTATATCAAAATCGTTGTACTCATTAATTGTATAGGTGTTTTTGCATTTTCCCAGCTCCTTCTAGCTCTCAAGCTGGCTTTTTCTTGCCAAACTACAGAATGTGATGTGTTAAAAAATAGATTAATGTACCAGTGAATATTGACAGCACCTACCAAAATATTGCATCAGTTTGTTTGTTTGTTTGTTTGTTTATTTATTTATTTATCTATCTATCTATCTATCCTCAGCCAAGGGTTCGTTTATTAATTTCAGAGAGAGGGAAAGAGACATCAACTTGAGAGAGGACTATTGATCGGTTGGCTCCCATATGCACACTGACCAGGGATTGAACCTGCAGCCTAGATGTGTCCCTGATGGGGAATCAAACCTGCAACCTTTTGGTGTATGGGACAACACTCCAACCAACCAAGCCACCTGGACAGGCCTACTTTATTTTAAAAATCTGTATGTGATCTAATCTGATTAAAAAAAAAAATTGACCTTAATTTCAAAAGAACTTCTACTCTTCTTCCATTAAATTACGTGAACTTGGTCATCTGGAGGGCTTGGCTATCAGAACAAGGAGGTATGACCTGTTGCTTTTGCTCTCCTTTCACCCAATCTCTTTATTCCGCTATTGATTTATGGTCAATCTGCTGGTGCAGGGAAGCCATAAACTGTGAGAAGTGTCTTCATACCGAAGCCTGTTCAGACCCCTCGGTACTTGCCAAGTAATTCCCCTCCCTTCTTTCCTTTAGCTTCATTTCTTTTTTTCCATTAATTTTATCCTTTAATTTTTAGGTGCATAGCATAGTGGTTAGACAATTACATCATTTACAAAGCATCCCTCCTAATATTTCAAGTACCCACCCGGTACCCTGTTTAGTTATTAAAATATCATTGACTATTCCCTATGCTATACTTAATGCCCTGATGACTGTTTTGTAACTACCAGTTTGTACTTCTTAGTTCCTTCACCTTTTTTACCCAGCCTCCCAAGCTGGCAACCCTCTGGCAGTCTTCAGTCTGTTCTCTGCATCTATGAGTATGTTTCTGTTCCATTTGTTCACTTATTTTGTTCTTTAGATTATGCATAGAACTGAAATCATATGGCATTTGTCTTTCTCTGTCCGACTTATTTCACTTAGCATAGAGCTAGCTCCATGCTATAAAAGTCTAGTCTAAAGAGGGGGTTTCCTCAGAAATGCCTCTGGCATTTTATGCAATTTTATTAATATTGGTAAGTTAGAACTGAATGCTGATGCTAAGGTGCATATGTAAATCATAAACAGATTAAAATAATGGTGGGTAGCTGAGAGGTAGGAAGGAATAAGAAGAGCCAGTTATTAGTGGTGCATTTTAAAAACATTTGTCTATGCCAGCTTAATTAGGTTGATTGGTGAACTTGAAGCCCAAGTGGGACAAAGGGAGGTGAAAGCTTGTGCTAA
>VMDR010035256.1:0-10842 GCA_007922815.1 Macrotus californicus | reverse complement strand
TAATTTACCTTCAGAAGACTGCCCCAGCTAATTTTTTATATCATAATATATTTTCCATTAATATGTAGAACTCTGTAACCTAACTTATTTTTTTCAAAAGCATCTCAATCTGTTTTAAATAGTTAAATTGAGTTTAGGGTTAAAATTATAGATGACATCTAAACCCATATACATTTTTCTGAATATAAAACGTTGCAGTTTTTGTTTGATTTTTTTTTTTTTTTAATCAAACAAAAACTCCAGGACTTTGGGAGATGCATTTCCCAAGGAATTCTGAATTAAGACCTTTTCCTCTTTCTTCAAATTAAGAGAATGTACGAAGCTCCCTATAGGGCACAAGTATTAGTGAAAGAAAATAATACTTTCTAAGGGCACCAAATTCATCATTTTCTATTCACAAACATGCCACATACACTCTTCTGTACCATAGTGACGTTAGTATATTTATTATAGACACTTCACAAACTTGATCTTTTTGCCACTTGGCTGCCCAAACTCTGCACGACGTTTTTCTGGTCTGAGGCAGAGCGGTGCCTCCCTGTCTGCCCCGCCAACGGAACTCTAATAAAGGAAGGGCCTTGGCCTCCAAACCTGGGGTCGCAATCCTTTCTCCAAAGCCCTTGAGTCAGAACTTATTGAAAATTCAGACTTCTTCTAATTTTAGAAAGGTATGTACTCAAATGCCTAAGGTGGCAGCCCATAATCAAACACATTAATATAACGGTTCAATTGAGTGAATGAATATCCACGTTAAACATAGGTCAAATCAGGTCTGGCCACAAATAAATGAGTTTCTCACGGCTTTCAGAATTCCGTTTTGCAGATAAAGGATTGGGAGCCTGTGCACAGTTTGTTTATTTATTTTTGGTAAATGCTCTTCTATTCTTTCTGAGTTTAGATTTAGTCCCTCTAATACATTCCATGTAATAACCAGGTTCATCTTTTCAAAATGTAACTTGTTGACTAAAAATCCTGTGATATCCTGAATAGGATCCTGGAACAGAAAAGGGATATTAAATAAAAACAAAGGGAATTCTAATAAAGTACTGACTTCCCTTAATAATGTGTCCACACTGGCTCATTAATTGACAGATGAGCCCAAGCAATGTCCGATATTAATAACAGAGAAAACTGGGTGTGAAGTACATGGGAATAATACACAGGCACTCGGCACTGTCTCTGCAAACTTCTCTGTAAATCTAAATAGTCTTTATAGTCTTCTGGTAAAAATCTAAAGTGACTTCCCCAAACTTGTTGGACTCCATTTGGATTTCGAGGTTCTCTGTGGGTGGGTCCCCACCTGAACTCTTTCCATCCCATCGCTGGTCCTTTTATCTTTCTCTCCCAGTGGTCTCCCTGTCTCCTCTCGTTTCTGTCTGCCTTGCTCCCTCTTCCTAAAGATACCAGGAAATCAGAATCCCCTAAGACCAGCTCTTACTACTTAAGGATACTTGTCCTAATTTGAGAGATTTTTACATGTGTTTTAAATCAGGGGTCCCCAACCTCGGGGGCTCGGACGACTACCAGTCCGGGCCTGTTAGGAACAGGGCCGCACAGCAGGAGGTGGGCTTGAATGTGATGGGACTGGATCTTCCGGAAACCATCTCTCCACCCATTCCAGGGAGAAATTGTCTTCCATGGAAACAGTCCCTGGTGCCAGAAAGGTCGGGGACTGCTGTTTTAAATGACACAGTTTCCTATTTACATTTCACCTCATAACGTCTAACCAGAGGCCCCACACATCACGTCGCCGTTCACATGCTCAGTAAGTCAGGACACAAACTTAGAGGAAAGGGAGACTCCATTTGCAGCATCTGATGTCCTCATGGCCTGTCCGCTGGGACACCTCCTCTCACGTTTTTCTAGTGTGACTTTTAACATGCAGTATTCACAGATATTCCAGAAGGCTTGCTGAATGAGTGTGTGGACATTATTCCCAACCGCCTGTCCCCCAGTTGTTTCCTGTATTTTCTCTTCTCGAAACCCGGACCTCCTCTGAGAGTCCGCTTTCCCCTTCATCCTCCCAGATGAGCTTCCACTGGCTCCAGCTCTCACAGCAGCCCCTCTGCTGTCAAGGCCAAACCCCCTTCCCACTTAAGGACAGACTGGAGATCAGCTGAAAGCTGCCAGAACACTGTCCTCAGAATCACATCTGCTATCTTGACCTGTTAATCTAACTGATAACATGCAAATCCAACTGAGCTTCTTCAGGAAATGCAGACCATTTCCATGGCAAAGGAGGCCGTCAGGACCTGCTCCTCGCCTGGTCTCAGCCACTCTCTCCATTCCAGCAGTGAACTCTGTGTACTTTTCCAAACGTTCACGTCACAGTCCACGCCTGTACACGGCGTCCCCTCTGCCCAGGGACGCTTCTTCCCCCCTCCAGTGTCTGGACGGGCTTGGTTGCTGCATTAACTCACGGCTCCTGGTGGAGGCCTTCCCCACCACACCTTCCTCTGAGCACACTGCAGTCTCTGCATTTGCTGTCGGCTGCTCCAGAAGATGGGCTGCAGAGAACAGCTCCATCCTAGCATTAGTCTTGGTGCCATGGGAAGAGTGAACAGTCACTCGAGGTTTGTTTAATCAGACACAGAGTGAAGTAGTTCAATTCTCATTTCTACATCGGCTCCAAGGAAATGCAAAGCTTTTAATAGTAGAACAGCTCTGGAAGTAGTCTCAAAAAACTTAACTTGCATAAATACCTTAAATATTTAGCAGTCTTCTCATAGAAGGAATACATACCTCACTTTTAAGTAACGACAAAAATAGTCTCATAGGTTAAATTTTAAAATAAAAGGAATCTAGTTTATTCAAGAGTGAAAACATCCGCTCTGAAAATGAGTACCTGGTCTGTGGATGGCTGGGCATACTGAGCATATCTTAGGTGTTCGAATACTTTCTATAGTGAAGAGAAATAAAGAGCATCATCTCGTTTCTCTTCCAGGGTAGAAGTCTGTCAATAAAAGGCAGACATCAATAAAAGGAGGAGGGGCTTGGGCAATCAATCCGGAAAGCAGGTGATCTATGAATAATCCAGAATTGAGTACTTATCTCCACTGCCACACTTCTTGCCTCCCAGCAAGTGAGCAAGATAATTACTCTCAAGTCCAGCAGAGTGCTCCTCGTCACAGAGGCCTAATGCCAGCACACACAGATCATTCTGGTATGAAAACGGCAACTTCCGTGGAAGAAAAGCAGATATTGCAAACTTTCTGAAGCCTTCCCAAAACATGTTATTTTTAGTTCTTTAGTAAAACTGCATAAAAAGTAAACCATCTCTAATAAGAGGTCCATTCTATAAAATTTTGCCAGGTCCTACTCATATCTGGAATCATAATCATATTTATAAGAAAAACCAAAAATGTGTCAATACTTTATATATATATACATATACAGGGTCAGACAGAAGTAAGGCCTGCTTGAGTATGGTTGGTAGGGTCATAATATGGGTGTCATAATTTAGAGTTTTAGTTTGAACATTTCACCTAAAATGTCACAGGGTGTGCTTGAGTGTGATACTGTTATGTTACAGAATTACAACATGCTTATGATTTTGTAATAGAAGAGGGGCATTATTTGTGCCGGACCCTGTACATACACATATATGTAAATAGGTCACAATCCACATGATTAAAATGTCAGTCCTACAAAGAAAAACCAAATACTCTTTCCCAGACCGTTTTTTGAGGAATGCCTTTTCTGCGTCACAGTTCTGCATGTCATTTAAGGAACACCTAAAAGGGTGAACAATGCCCATACTTTCTCATTTCCTGCAAGTGGCATTCGTTCTGTGTAGAAGAAAAATAGTGGTCATTTACCTCCAGGCGCCGCTAAAATAGTGCCAAGTATCATCGCCGTGGGCTTGCTTCCCTGAAGGGACAGCGCAGACTAACTGCTAAAGGGCCCTGGCTTCCCCGTCTGTCTCATGACAAGGTCAGGTGCTGCAGACCGGAAACTGGGCTTTACAGTTCACAAGCGGTCAGAACTCCCAGCAAGCCACAGACCGAAAATATCGAGCCATACACGTGCAGAAGTGCCACCGGCTTCTGATCCTCAGGAGTCGGGATAAACGGGTCAAGTGCGAAACTCAGACAGAACCCAGCACTAAAACTCTGCATTAAACAAGTAATTACAACACAGTTCTCAGAGTTAACGGTGTGTGGTTATTCAAACGCACGTCCTTTCTCAGGGAAAATCTTCCTTCTTCTCTTTGTAGCTGAAAATTAAGTCATTATTACACAATCAAAAGGCTTTGTGTAAATCAAATAAGCGATTTTCCTTTGTGCTAAAACATCATAAATTACAAGGAAACCCGACCATGGGTGCACAGTAATATCACTACCATTATGATAATTCTTAATTATTTCAAAACGGAAGTGATTACAACACACAACACATTCCACCGCCGAGCCATCGACACTTATCTTCACACTTAAGAATAGGAAAGAGAAGAGTCACCTTTCGCTCATGAGCTCGTCGCAGACTTTCTGCTCCTCGTACTCCATTCTGTCCTTACTGGTCTGGCTCATCTCCCCTTCTAAAACCACTCCTTCGTCCTGGATTTTGGGCCCCGGCCGGACGATTCTCAGTTTCCTCTTCTTGACCTTGCTCCTGGTGAACTCTCGGTACTGGTACGCTCTGTCGTTGTCCATGTCCTGATCCCGGCAGCCGTCGGGGGGCTGGGTCATGGTGCGCTTGCTGGAGAAGTCGTGTGGCAGGTCCACGGCCATGCGCTTGACCTTCCGCCGGCGGCGCAGGGTCCGGTTGCCCAGGCTGTCCAGTGCGAGGTCGGGCTCGTGCCACAGGGGCCTCTTCCCCCGCACGCTGCTGTTTAAGTTGGACGAGGGCCTGCGCTTGGCCACTAGCATCTGGTCGTCGGAGTCGCTGGGATCCTTTTTACTGCTGCTGTGATTCTCTCTGTAGTCCTTGCTCGCTTCCTCCAAGCTAGAGTCGGAGCCCTCGCTTAGGCAGTGGCCGGCCTCCCACGGGTGGTGGACGTTGTAGGACCTCCGTTTCCGCCCTCGCCTTTTCCTGGCCTGGCGTTTCAGCGGGCAGGACAGGCTGCGGGCGTGGTCGCCGGCCTCGGCGAAGCCGCCGCGGGCCTGCTCCGAGCTCTCCTCCAGCGCAGAGACGAGGTCGTGAACCAGCTCCTCCATGGTCCGGCTGAAGTGCCTGCGTTTTTTAAAGAGAGAAAGACATTTGAAGCACATAGTCAGCCTTAACCGTATTAACCCAGCTTCTTCCAGCAGACAGACAATTCACTCTAAATCTCACTAAAATTAATAGCCATCACACAAATGTTTAAAAGCTGTTTAACTTCCCTAGCCAAGATACTCGAGTTTCAAATATCCTGATCATTTTAAGCTCCTTTTTTTCTTTTATAAGTTCATTTACTAAACATAGGAAGTAGGTCAAGATAGAGTGGGCATAATATCAGCAATGGAGGTCTCAGAAATGTTACGTTTTTACTGTGTAATTTTGGAAAAGTTGTTTCTGCTTTAAACACTGTCCTTGAGCCTACTCCTGTCTGTTCCCTAGAGCCCATTTTCCTAGGTGAGACAAAGACAGAGAACTTTCTCAATCCTGGGGACCCATTTCTAAGAAGGAGGTGCACACACCCCCCTACTCACCATGGCCCCCCAAGTCACACCGTGACATGCCAGGTGGCTGGAGGCTGAGGGGCCCTTCCAGGGTTTGTGATGTGCGTGAGAAGAGTTTAATCGGACACAAGGCACAGAGTTGCACCAACACTAATCTCCTAACCTGGTGACAGAGACCACGTTCAAGTTCAGACCAGAGCCTCACGGTTCTGAAATGGCCCGCCATTTCTCTCCCAGTGCATCTGAAGCAGTTACCAGGCCTTTTTGTTTCTTTTATTAATTCTTTATTGAATGCATTGGGGTGACACTGGTTAATAAACTTATACAGGTTTCAGGTGTACAGTTCTAAAATACACCATCTGTACTGTGTGCTGTGTGTTCACCACCCCTCTTGGCTTTTTTTTTTTTAAATAAACAACTGAACTAGGAAAAGCACCCACCCGTCAGTCAGCAAGGGCAAACGTCAGCACTCCTTGGGAACTTTGATAAAACTCTCAAAGATGCAAAGTCAGCTCACGTGCTAGAGGACCCAGGATTCTGATTTTATTTTGTGAACATTACAGGTGATTCACATATGCACCCTGCCCAGAAAATCATCAGCAGTCACTTCTCAAAATGACTTCTAGAAGCACTTAGGGGTGAAAGTATTTTAATCATAGAGGATTATGTAATTTCTAGGGTCTATAGCAGGGGTAGGCACACTTTTCTATAAAGGGCCCACGAGGAAGTATGTTGGGCCCCGCAGGTCACTGGGTCTCTGTCAAAGTCACTCAACTTCCACCACTGTAAGGGGAAATGCATAAATGAATGGGCATGGCTGTGTTCTAATGAAGTTTTATTTACAAAAACAAAACCAAGTGATGGCAGGCCACAGCTGGCTGACCCGGGCTTTAACTCTCCTTGGTAGTCTATGATTTCAGGCATTTGCCAGCTCCCTACAACCTCCAGCTTTGCTTTTCATTTTAATGGTAACCTGAAAACAAACGCATTGTGATTCAACTGGATTTACCGCTTATAAGGTAATGCACCTGGAACAGCTTCTAACCCTTCAGTGTTTACTATGCCCCAGGCCCACATCTAAGCGTTTCGTATGCGTTGCCTGATTTCTTTCTCACACAGTAACCCTGTGTGGTGGTTGAGAAAGTACACAGGGACAGAGATTAAGGGCAGCTTCCCCAAAGATTCGAACACCTAGGAAGCCGTAGAAACAGATCCAAACTCCGGCAGTCTGGTTCCAGTGCCTGGGTGCTCAGCAGACTACAGCCAGAAATCAGATACACACGATTCCAGTATCCAGTCAGCAGTTTTGGTGATGGCTGATTCAGCTGCAGGTGGTAGATTTTAGTTGTTTAGACAGACTGGATGTACATATCTGTAAAGCCAAATGACTCACACTTGGGCATGATATCCCTTTGAACAAGGAAAAGGGACGGGAGACCTGCTCCGACAGCAGGCACCGGGCAGTGTGGGCAGTGAAAGGGAGTGTAGCTCAAAGCAATGCCGTCGTGCTCGGTGGCATGCACACTCTGAGCCATCAAGAACCAGATGCTGTGTTTCAGTGACCTCGGTCTGTGTTTTCCGGGTCTGTCTCTTTTGACTTTCGAAATAAAGAGCTTATAGGGACACATTTATGAATCACTGTATATATAGTGATATATATCAATGATATGTATCACTATATACACACACACACACACACACACACACACACATTTTTTTTTAATGGACCCTGAAGGGCCAATGAGATGTCTTTTTTCCTTGAAAATGGTTCGATAGATTACTGAAGGTCAGAATAGTGCATTAATGAACCAAATAGGTCTTTTCTTCATTTCCTCTTTGTGGGCCACTACCTTTTTTGTTGTTCCTTTATTACATTAAATATTCTTTTCCCTTCACACTATTTCTTTGGAAGAAATGTCCTCTGAAACACCTGTTATCTTTGAATATAATATTATACCTTTAAGAAATTTACTGAAAGCCCATTTAACAAGTATTACAATAAGGATTCTTCGTCCAAAAGAAGACTCAGCCTCTCCTGGCTCTGGAGTAACTGGCGGCATCTCCGCCTCCTCACAGAACTCAAATCATTGTATGAGGCCATCACATGATCAGTAGTTTTTATTTCCTTCCCTCAGTCAGACTGAAGACCACTGCACTGTAACACCATATCCTATAGATACTTTCCCAAGTAAGGGTCTCCTGATGAAGGGGAACCGGAAATATATAACTTTCCTATATGCTTACTAAGCATCCACAGGTTAAAAGTTTGTAAGTAGTAAAAATCAGTAAATTACCACTTTGCTAATTCAGAAGTTTTCTATTCACATGTATAAAACAAATTCTCTTTGTTTGAAATCCATTCTTCTTCATTGCGAAATGGAATCTTTTGGGAATAGTTTCTAATGGTTGTGATGTCTAACATGACATATTATTAATAGCTGTTTTAAGATGGTACAAATAAACAGAATAAAATTATAGTCACACTATCCGTATAAAGTTGGACTTAGTCGAGGAAAATGAGTAGATGAGCATTTTGTTTTTCTCAGGTGGTACTAACTTATGCTGAGCAATTAAGATGTACATTCAACCCAAACTCTGATGTGCCAGGTGTAGGTAAAAATTTTGGGTCAAAGGTCAGGCTTGTCTGTTTCTCCTCCGTTAGGCAGCACTAAACATCCCAAACATTTAAGTGTGAGTACTTGGGCTACTTTAGAAACTCCTTGAACTATTTAAACCATCAATTAGAAGTAAGTAGCCTTTCCTCTCCTTTTGAAAAAGATAGCATCAGGGTGGGGGCACCTATGTTATTCTGAAACATATAAATAATTACTGTAACATTACATCAACATTAGGCAACAAATACGGAATAAGATTCTCTAGGGGGAAAAAAGGGCTGAGAAGAAACTCTAGAGAACATGAGTGTGGCATGGGACCTTGGACAGCTTACTTACTTTCTGGTTATTATTTGTAAGTGCATTTTATTGATTATGCTATTACAGTTCCATTTTTTCTCCCCTTTATTGCCCTGCACCCCCCCTCCCACCAGCATTCCCCTCTTCAGTTCATGTCCGTGGGTCGTACATATAAGTTCTTTGGCATCTCTGTTTCCTAGCCTGTCTTAACCTCCCTCCCCCCACCCCACCGTCTATTTTGTACCTACCATTTGTGCTTCTTATTCCCTGTACCTTTTCCCCCATTCTTCCCTCTCCCCCCTCCGATGATGACCTTCCGTGTGATCTCCATTTCTGTGATTCTGTTCCTGTTCTAGTTGTTTGCTTAGTTTTTGTTTTTGTCTTTTAGGTTCAGTTGTTGATAGTTATGAGTTTGTTGTCATTTTATTGTTCATAGTTTGATCTTCTTTTTGTTAGATAAAAGTCCCTTTAACATTTCATATAGTAAGGGCTTGGTGATGATGAACTCCTTGAACTTGACCTTATCTGGGAGGCAATTTATCTGCCCTTCCATTCTAAATGATAGCTTTGCTGGATAGAGTCATCTTGGATATAGGTCCTTGCCTTTCACAACTTAGAAATCATACTCATTTTCATAATGAATTCAAACTTGAAGGGATTCTTTGAGGATGACAGTGGGGCCTTAATGTGTGAGAGCAGTTATTTCCGCTTCCAACAGAGATGGTGGTTAGAGTTTATCACTAAATAAGAGAAACTGGTCACTGAAATATCAAATGAATCTGCTTTAAATGTATAACCACAGTACGAATGCTGAAGATATCAGGATAAAATCCAAGACTTTCAACCTCTCTGAGGTCTTGGACCACTCTGAATGTTGGGCAAAGTGGGGACAACAGACATGTGCAAAAATCTTGCATACAATTTCAAGAAATTCAGGGACTTCTTAAAGACTCCAAAGAAATTAAAGACCTCGGAAAAAAATCAAGTTAAAAAAAAATTAATGCTTTGTATCTAGACCTACTTCTTTCTTAATAATATGCAGATATAAGAAAAAAAGAAAACCATCCTTCCAAGTTCAGAGGCACGCAGTTCCCACCACACAAAGCCCTGCCTCTCTCACACAGGAAGTCCGAGGTCCAGCAACTTGCGCTGGTAGAGGTGCTGCTGGCAGCTGCTGCCGTGACTTTTGTGACCACAGGACACTCGGAAACCTTGTCTTCCTCCTCCCCCTAGCAACTCGGTGAACAACAAACCACAAGTGGCTTTAAAAGGAAAAAAAATGTCTATTTCTACTTTCCAAATAGGGATCTAATAAGGCAAATTTATTGATTATTTAAATTTGAAGAGCGTACTTTTGATTTGTTGTTACTTCATTTAATGATTACAGGAGCCATTCACTTCTTTCCTTATACTCTAATTGCTTTCAAAAAACATAAGCTATTGAATTTTTAAAAAAAAACCTGCCTGAATGAAGTAACGTCAAAGTGTAAAACAAAAAACCCTACACTCTAAAAGATAATTCATTGCAATTCCTGTTAACATGCATATATTAGAGCACCCAGGCAGCTTCTATATGGAGGCAATTAGTCTTATTCATTGCTTATTCATGGTAACTGCTTAACATGTATCAAATATATAATATATTCTGAAGTCCTAGACTAGCAATGAGAATGAAGACAATTGAATATTAATTACAAGCACCTAGCACAATGCTTGACACATCACATATGTTTAAAAAAAAAATCTGTTGGATAAACAAATTAATGAATGACTAAATAAATGAGCAAATAGCCAAGGAAAAACATGATGAGTAAAAATGTAGACAATCCACATTTCAAAATTTCTATCACACTGACAGGTGATATACTCTAAGTTTCTAGTTAAGTGAATGTGTCGGTTAAGGGCATATTATCAAAGATGGTTCGAAAGGTTTCCAGCCTGCCATAGGCGAGGATGCTAAGAAGCTACACCTGGAGCAATGAGTTATATGTTGAAAATCATAGTGGCCATTGCTTTGATTCCTAACTGTTGACACAGAAACTCATCTCAGACAAATGTGACAATATGAATCTAAGTTTAACACAACAAAAAAAAAGAGCCGTTATTTAAAAATGCACATTTTCCACTATGCAGTATTACAGACTTAAAAAAAAAAAACCCTCAAAATACCAAATAGAAATGACACTATAGGAACAAAGGTCCAGAATCAACAGAAATTTTTTTAGTTCAATCTTTAAAAATACTTCTCCCAAAACCCCAGAAATTGAATTTAAACATAAATTATTAATAGTGTAAAAATAAAGTGTATCTAAATACTTAATATTGTTTGT
>VMDR010035255.1:0-10823 GCA_007922815.1 Macrotus californicus | reverse complement strand
CATGAAGGATGTACAGGTCTCGAATTTAGCCTGTTGTTTGTAAAACTGTTTTCTTTTTAAACTGCATATAAAAATAGCTTTGGCATAATTTTCTGTATGTTTAGGTTTCTTTACTGAATGGAAAATGTCTTTATGATTACTCTTGGGATAGTAAGTGGGATTTTAAAACACATGAGTGGAATTTTAAAACATGTATGCAGGATTAAACTATTGGCTTGGAATGAGATCAAAATAGACATTATATGGGAATTGATAATATAGAACCAGAGGTACCCTTTTTTAGGGACCATTACTGGCCAGTTATGTAGGAAGTCTACAGAGAGACACCAGGCGGGAAAATGATCACTATTAGTCTGTGAAGGAACTTAGAAGTATGGAAGAAATAATGGTTTTAGGGTAAGGAGTTATACTGGGCGCTCTTTAAGGGAGAGTGCAGCATAGTGTGTACATGCTGTGGGCTTTCAAGCTAGACTGCCTGTGTGAAAATCCATTTTTTTTGCTCTGTACTCGCTGTGTGACCTTGAGCAAGTTACTTAATTTTCCTATGCTTCCATTTTTCATCTGTACAGACAACAATAACTCTTCCCTATGTTTATTGTGAAGGTTAAATGAATTTTAATTTATTAAAGTAGTTAGAATAATTTCTAGCACACAGATGTTATTGGCTGCTGCCATTATTTGTTTACTATTAATTATTATTTTGTTATTATTACTATCATCAGAAGTCTCACCTTATTTGTTTGCAAAACAATTCTGCCACCTGGTATAAGTGACTCTTGACACTTTTTTCAGCTCAACTGAAGTTGACGACATGATCCGAAAATCCACCAACCTGTTGCTGACCAGGACTCTGAGCAACTCTCTGCAGAGCGCCATTAAAAGGAGGAATATTGGACTCACCGAGGTAAAGCTGCTTCTAATGGGGGCAGCCAAGGCACCATGCCAACAGATGTCCTAGGCTCTGGTTTATTTGTGAACTTGTTGTAACTTCCTGTGTAGTTCCTCATGTTCTTCCAGACGGACCCCTAACGGTGACAGGGCAAAGTAACTGTCTTGTGTTTTCCTTTGGTCACCTCGAGGGGATCCATTATTCGTTTTTGAAAGGCACTTTTTTTCCTCTCTCTCATGGTTTTCACTAGCTTAACGAGTTTTCCTGTCTGAACAGGTTGGATTAAATTTGTTTTATTTGCCATTGATTATATAAACAAAATAGTTGGTTGGAGAATACAGTCCACATCGGGCTCCTGTCCAAATGAGTGCGGTTCAGATGCAGCATACAATATGAGATCTTGTTTTGCCTGCGTGAATCGTTGATGCCACAGATGCTGGTTCTTGCAGTCCCCGATGGATGTTAGACTTAGCTTTTGTTTTTGAGCTACTGCATGTGTGTGCGTGGCAATCACTCTTTACCAGCTGTAAGTCTGGGGATCGGGGCTGAGGAGACACGAGGGAAAGGCAGTCATCGCACTTCAGTGAGAGCTCATGCAGTCTCAAAGAGAGGAGGGATATTGTGCATATGTTGGGAACAGTACCCTGGCAAAGCGAAAATTTGGAGCACTGGCACGAAGTCCTAAAATTAAGAAAGATGTGACGTTTCCTTTCTCGTGGAACCTAGGATTGCATGGGAGCCTCCGCCGGCCGCTTTCTAGCAGTCACAGTGCCAACAGTGAGTGCTTGGAGGGATTTTTTCCACCGGGAAAGGGAAAGGCTGTTGGCCATCTGTAGAGGTGGTGTAGTTTGAAAGGCACTTGCTGTAGGAAAACCTGACACTTTCAGATACATACTGTCAAGGATTATAGTGAAAGTCAGTGAGAGTTAATGACACTGACCCATAGGTAAAGACAGCTGGAAGCCAGGTGAGCATCTACTTCTGTTTTGAAAAGATTCTTTTTTCCCTATGTTAAGATACAAAAATATTATAATGTGGGATATTGGCAGTGATTGGATTCTACTTATAACAAACTTTTTTTTCCCATTGATTGTCACCTTTGACATTATTTAGAACAGTTTTTTAATTTTGCAGAACTTTTTTTTGTTGTTGGGTATAGAAATAATTAGTTATTTCTTCTGTGTGTCTGGTAATAGGCTAACCTCATAATCAGGGAGGCCACAGAAAAGCAAAGTTGGAGTGAACATTGGAAAGTCCTGCTTTTGTCAGATTGTGCTGTTTTCTGAATCCCAAGTAGGGCAGGAAGTGTCTTATTTATTTTGGGAACTATCTCTACATTATAACCCTTAATATAATTCTTCTTATGCCATTTAATTTAGCAGTCTCTTAAAAAGCCATTTTAAACAAGTAGTGTGGGAGGGACATGGTATGATAGAAACAGCTTTGGCCTCAGAGGACTCTTGAATTTAGTTGTGGCTGTGCTGTAGATTTATTGTGACATCTTAAGAGAAAGACCTGAATTCTTACTTCTTTGGTTCTTCTGATTCCGTTGTGATAGGACGAAGCAATAGGAGCTCATCAAAGAGGAAGTATATCATAATTCTTGGCACCGTTTAAATGAAAGCTGATGCTATTCCTAAATCATTGGATTTCTTTATTATCAGTATCTTTGCATATGAATGAAGGACTAGCCACAGGCATTTATTTTGGTGGTTATGGTGGTGTGTACATGTATAGACACACACCCAGGGATTTTTTTCATCACCAACCAGTAAATCTTTGAGTAGTTGTATTCCTTACCTTTGGAAAGAGAAGATATTATAACCTCTTTTACAGTTAACTAAAGTGAGTGCACACCCGAGTCATCGTTACAATAGGCAACGTTTCTAGAACAGTCTGTATTCTGTATTCTTCACAGTCCAGTCACAAACACCATCTCATTTAGCACAGTAACAGCTGAAGCAGTCTGGGCACATGTTATTATTCCCGTTTTTATGGAAGACATGTGATTAAAGTTCAAGGAGATGGCCCAAGGTCATACAGCTAGCAAAATGATAGCAATGGAACCTAAGTCTAGGTTGTTTTTTTCCCCAAACTTACTTTTACTGCATGTATAGCCTTTCACATTGATTTATTATTTCATCATAATGAGATAAAGATTTTTATAGGAGGTCCACAGAAACATGGACATTGTTCTTATTAGAGATGGTTTTGTGACAGGGAATGGACTTCCACTAAAACAACAGAAGTATTTATAAGTACACAAAGCTCACAATTCTTTTTCAAGTTGCCAGACAATTCTTTGAGGATTTACAAGTTCATATAGGCTAATGTGTGTCTGTCTTTTTCTGAGGCTACCTGGTATAGCATCTCTTCTTTTTTTCTGTCCATATGCTCTACCCTTTTATCTCTTTCTGTCTGTACACTGTATTTCTTATTTTTTTCATGGCTTCTTTGCTTCCCTATGTTGAGCCAACTCAACATTACCTTTCAGTAATTTGAATGTCTTCCTCTCTGAGATCTCAAGTGACTATCTCTAGTTCATTCAGCAGGTATCACTGTTTTCCTAAATCTGTTTCTTCCAGGTCTTTGGGAAGAAGGGAAGTTGAGCAGTGTTTAAGAGTGTATGCTCTAAAGCAGACTGCCTGAGTTCCAGTTCTAGTTCTAACCTTAACAGATATATTCTTTGGCAAATTACTTGGTTGTAGGTAAAAAAAAGGGGACAATGATAGCATGTATTTTATAGGATTGTTGTCAGAATTAACATGTAAAGTGCTTAGAACAGTGCCTGGTACATAGTAAATACTCAGTGCATATTGCCAGTTATTAAGATAGAGGTCTGACTCTGGCCAGGTACTCAGTTGACTAGAGTGTTGTCCTGAATGTCAAGGTTACAGGTTTAATCCCGGTCAGGGCACATAGAAGAATCGACTGATGAATACATAAATAAGGGGAACAACAAATTGATGTTTCTCTCTCTATCTCAAATCAATTAAAAAAAAAGAAATAGGTCTGGACAAGTAATGATTGTCAGGTCTGGTACAGAGATGTAATTTTTCAATTAAGAGAATTCAGATGAGAACAAGATGCCCTGTTAAGACAAATAATTTGTTTATTAACTTTAGAATATTTATTGAGTTATTATGTGAAAGGCACTGATCTAAACCCTAAGGATAAATAAGTGAACAACAACAAGAACAACAACAAAAGGGATCCTTGCTTATATTTGAATGGCATAAAACATAATAAATAATAAAATAAAAAATAAATCATCTAGTATGTTAAAAGGTGGTGAATGCTATGTAGGAAGAGAAAGAACCTAGGTTAAGGAAATCAGGTGTCTGGTGGAGGTTCAAGGGTGGTTTTATTAAAAAGAGCAACATCTTGACGATGAATTGTAATTGAGGGGAAAGAACATTCTTGGCAGAGGTTAGAACTGGAGGAAAGGTCTGAAGGTAGTTAAGTTATTAGCAAGTTAAAGGAATAATATGGAAGGGTAGCTGGAATGGAGTGAGCAAGGAGAAGAAAAGCAGGAGATTAGATTAGTGAGGTACCAGGGGTTCATGGTAGGCCATGGTAAAGTGTTTGGCTTTTATTTTGAATGAATTGGGAACCATGGCAGCATTTTGATTAGTGACATGATCTGACATATTTCAAAAGGATTGCACTGACTGTGGCATTGAGAATTAACTGTAGGGAGACTTCTAGTCAAGATGGCAGGTAAACATGGCTTGCTTCTTCACAAAACCACATCAAAATTACAGCTAATATATAGAACAATCATTACTCAGAACCATCAGAAATTGAGTTGAATGGAAGTCTGAAAACTGTGGAATTAAAGAAACTACATCCATACAGACTGCTAGGAGGGGAGGAGACGCAGAACAGGCTGGTCCCACACCCATGTGTGATGGATAAAAAATCAGGAGGGATATCTCAGGAGCAAGGAGTCCCAGCCTCATACCAGGCCCATCAGCCTAGGGTGCCAGTACCAGGAAGATAAGTCCCCATAAATTCTGCCTGCAAAAACCCACAGGGATTAAGTGGGTGGAAGAAACTTCTAGAGTCACAAGCAGATCCCCTTAAAAAACCCATGTGCAGATTTACTCAGAATCACTCCCTCTGAGCTCCAGCATGGGGTAGCAGCTTGAAAGACACCAGTGGCATGCAGGGAGGAACTGAAGTGTCTGGCATCAAGGTGGGACCTGGAGGACAGCTTCTCCCTGACAGAAAGGTGGGCAGAGGCCGTTATGCCTTTTCTGAGCCCTCCCCCCACAGAACCACAGAGCTGGTAGGTGGGTGCCGTATCTGAGACTCCACCAACCTGGATAACACTGTTTGCCCAACCTGGAGATCCTCTGAGAATCGGTCCCACCAAACTTACCAGCCCACTGAAGCTGTTAACACAGACTTTTCCATATGAATGGCTGGTCTTGGCTCATGCTTCATAACTTCTTAAATCCTATCAAACAAGCAACAGACAGCCTCAGTAAGCCCAACCTCTCACCCTCCACCTCTTGCTAAGTGGCTCCAGGCCTGACACTAGTAGCAGCTGCCTAGATTCACACCTTGTCTTTGTTCAGGTGATCAAGGTTGCTATTAGCAGTGCTAAGTTGTGTTGCTAGCAAGTACCTTTGATGCCATGTGATGAGAAGGCACTTCCTCTCTGTGGTCTTCCTTCTAAAACCTATGACCTCAGTCTAGCCATGAGGAAAACATTAAACAAACCCAAATTTAAGTACATTCTACAAAATACTTGACTAGTATTCATCAAAACTGTCAGGGTCATCAAATGCAAAGAAAGTCTGAGAAACTGTCACAGAACAGAGGAGGTAAGGAGACATTTCAACTAAATGTAATGTGAGATCTTAGATGGAATCCTGAAAAAGGCAAAGAATGTTGGGAAAACCAAATGAAGAGGGAATAAAGTGTCTTGTTCAGTTAATAGCTTGTGGCAAATGCACTCTAGTAATAAAAGGTGTTAACAGTAGGGAGAACTGAGTGTGGAGTATTTGGGAACTGTAAATATTAAACTATCCTAAAATGAAGACTTTATTTAAATTAAAAAAAATTAAAGAATGAAAGAGAGGAATTGGAGATAGCAAGTATAAGACATCTTGATGGGGAAATTTTATTACAAATGTAAGGAAGGACATAAATGGTGGTGGCCTGTAAGGGAAGTGGGTTAAGCGAAGGTTTATATTTTTTTTAAATAGAAGTAATAGCATATTATTTTTCATGAGAATGTGCAATAGAAGGCAAAAGTGATTATGTAGGAGGATGGGGGAAAGTGTCTAGAGTAATGTGAGTAACAAAGAGATTCTAATCTGGTGCACAATTAAAGGAATCAGCTTCAGGTGGTATAAAGTTCACCTCTTGTAACAGATGAGACTCAGAGTATGTGGATGCAGAGGTGATGGTTGGGTATATGTTTTGGTGGTAGGCTCCAAATGTCTTTAGTTGAAATTAGAGCTTAAGAGCAAACGTTGGAGTTGAAGGAAAGAGAAAGAATCTCTGGACGAATGGAATAGAAAATTGATTTGTTCTTGATTATGTGATTATTTTGTAGCATTCAATGGTGAGACTAGCTAGCATGGCTGTATATTTTCTTAAAGCATATTTAGTTGGAGATATAATAAGTAAGTCCATAACAATAATTGACTTCAGCAATTTGATGTATATTATACTCAATACTATGTTATTTATATTAGTATTTGTATTAAACTATAATGTATTTATTATTTCTTAGGTATCACATTGATGCTATTAACTCAATTTTTAAAATTTAATCTTTATTGTATTTTTCTTATATCACCTTTTAGTCCACTTATACCCCCCTCCCCCCAGCAATCACCACACTGTTGTCCATGAGTCCTTTTTCCTTTTTGCTCAATCCCTCCCCCACAACCTCCTCCCCCACTACAGTCATCCTGGTCTCCATCTATGAGTCTGTCCCCATTTTCCTTGTTAGTTCAGTTTGTTCATTAGATTCCACATATGAGTGAAATCATATTAATCTCAATTTTAAGATGAAGAAAGAGAATAACTTTGCTCAAGGCCAGCCAAGCAGTAATCAGTTTGGAACTAAGATTTGAGATAAGTTTTGAAATACATTTTCTTTTAAAAATTTCTTTGAAGTGAGTTTGAAAATCATATCTTTTCTGAACTTTTATTCTTTCACTACACTAATTTAGAAACATCAATATCATAGAGAGAAAGGAAATAAACCACTAGTTTATTAATTAAGAATATCAAAGAATTAGTTAAGTTTGAAAGAAGTTTTAAGATGAATCAAAGGACACCCCACTCATTTGCAAAGAACATATTGATAGAAAGGTTTAAGATGTACATTGGACTTAAATAACTTATTTGTTATAGATGATAGACATATTTTGCCTTCACTTTAAGTCTCCAGTCAAAAATCATTTCCTAAAGGAGGCCTTTCTTGACCACCTACCTCAGAGGAGCTCAGACCTACCGTTACCGTGTAACTCCTTATTCTCACTATTCTATTTCCAGAGCTTATTTCCGCCTGGCATCACACGATGTGTTTATGTGTTCACTACAGTGTCCGTGAGGTCAGGGACTTCATCTTTTTTGTATATAAATTTGTACAGCTGTATCCTAATTCCTTGGCACATAGTTTTTCATTCATGAGAGAAGAAAAGAAAGTAGGTAGGTAGGTTCTTTGGGTAAAATTAGAGAAATTCATAGTTCCTATCAGTGATACCATATTGAGTACTTATATTTTTATGATTATAATAGTGTCCTGGGAAACCTGAATCAATGACCGGTGCTTTGCACTCACCTTGTGTTTTTAATATCTTTAGGTTGATGACCACAGGGCTCTAGCCTGCATTATTTGTCTCCCACACACCATGTGTCCCCATCCCCTGTTGTTAAGTAGCAATGATATCCAGCCAATATTATGTTAAACCATTTTATACTTAAATTTTGTCAGATATAAGCATGGTACTAACCTTTAAATTTGGAACCAGTAGTTTCAAGTATTTTAGTATTTTAGGTGTTTTCCTTGGAGATGGCATAAAATCAGCAGTTAACATGCCTTTTGTACGCTTGCAGGGATGACAACGGAGGTAAAAATTGCGTGAAGTCTTAGGGATCTTGTTTTTGTGAGTGAGAGCCGCGGCAGCGATTCAGTTCTTTATCTTCTTGCAAACGTAACAGCTGAGGAGCTCTGTGGAGAGGAGCATGAGTTCTTATTTACTGGCTTTGGGTTACTCCATGTGGAGAGATTCAGTGTACTAAATGAAATTCTCTGCTTCGGGAAATAACATAATAGCAATTCAGATATAAGTAGGTATAAATATTTCAGAAGTAGTTTATAGTTTGGGGTGAAAATTTGTTCTTAGAATTTAAGGCTAAGTTTTGAACTGTTGAAGATGATGAAGACATTTTCTTTCCTGGAGTTTGTCAAGAATCTGAACATCTCTCCGTCATCATTGCTCCGGTCCCGCTGGGGTGTTTCATCAGGGTTGGAGCAGTGCCTCCCTCGGTCGGCTCTGCGCCCTCGCTCATTAGATTCTCTGTGGTACTGGGAGAGACTGAAAATGTGCTGCTCCTTAATGACTTTTAGCCAAAGTGACTGGTTATTTAGTTGTGAGAGGTGATTGTTTGCTCTATAGTGTTTTCTTTTTTTTTGATATTTCTCATAGAACTTTACTTTGTGTAAGACATAGCTAGTATCTGATCTGTTAGTTCCATGTCCTTGAAACAACGTTAAGGACAGTTTAGATTGCTGCAGTGATTTATTTTTGTAATAGAGTGGGAAGTAGGGGTTAAAAATATCAAAGGAGCTCAAACTCTGATGGAAGTTGATATCTGAAATTGCTTTATTTCATCCTTACTTTTAAAATTACCCCCAAAGCATCTGGCTTCACATTTGTAAATGCCCTTGTAAGGATTTTGGTTAGCTGTCATTCAGGAGAAGAGATCACTTAGACCTCATTAACAGACAATATTCCCTTTGAAAATGACATGGTATCTACTGTAATCCTAGAGTGTTTTAATAGTCTATTCTATGCTCAGCAATGAAACATTTCAGAAGTGACTGACAGCCAACTGATGTAATTCATGGTGATCTTTTGTGTTGACAGATCTTTAAAAAGTCATGGGAAATTACTACTGTACCCAGTGAAGCCGCCTCCTTTTTTTTAACTGCCAATATCCTGCAAAACAGGACAATTTTCTCTTTGACTGCCACTGTTTTTTATTTCGATAACATGACACGATTTCTCCTTATTATTAGGATTTTTATGATAGATAGAATGTGTTCCCAATAAGTAATGCTAATTTTAAAATAGAAATTCTTCAGTTCTCCAAATTAACTCTCTTACTTTTCTGACTTCTGCATCAAGACAACCTGGCCAGTAGCCCCTTTCCCACTCAGGAAGAAGAGTAGTTTAATTTAGACCATCAAACATTTTAAATGATTTTAGTCTTCCTCTGATGGAGAAACATGTTGAAAGGAAAGGATGACAAATTGCTTATTTCGGTGTATGTTTTTTTCTAGAGCACTCTAAAGCTAAAAGGTTGATGTTTTACATAATTTTGTGGGAGATAGTATCTACGTCTGAAACTCAGTCTTCAAATTCATGCTGTAGAATGAGCGGAAAGGGCCTAGCGGTGAACGTGAACTGGTCTGATGGGTTGTCGGGAATAATACAGCGATCTAGTCCCAGCGTTGCCCCAAATTTTCATCTTCGTTGGACCTGCATCTCTGGGTCTTTGCTCCATCATCATGTTGAAAAGTAGCTGTTTTTCTTGGACCTTCTGGCTGGACCTTAGGGGAGTAGAGGGCATCTTTTCCCTGGTCCAGGCTATCACCAAAGCATTGTCATTATGAGTTGACATACAGTTTTGGGAAAGAACTATGTGCTAAGCGCTATTGAGGAGGAAAGAATGGACTTTCTGATTATAGCCCGATTAATATTTTTGTTTAATATTCCACAGAAATGTCATTTGACTGTAAAAATGTGTTACCTCCCTTCCATCTTTTTAGTTCCAGTTTCCCCTCGCGTCATCCACTCACTCTCCCCCCGACTCGCTTTCTCACTAGACTATCAGAAGGACCTAAGTTCATCCATTTTCTGGTACTCCAGTACTCCCCTTACCTTCCAGAACCCTACCACCAGAAAATAGTCTCATAAAAATGAAACGTTAAAGAGGTAGAAGAGAGAGAGAGAAACAAAGGTTCCATTCTGTTTTCTCTTTGTACTTCTTCTAGACTCTGGGGCATGTGAAGAGCTTCCAGAGTTGAAATAAGTAGCACGTACTGCTCCTTTGTATTTTATTTTTCACGTAGAGTAGAACCAAAGCATGGAGGTTCCAGTTTATGAGAGACCCGGAATCTGCCCCAGCCTACTGTGCTCACCGTGCAGCGTGCTGGGGCTGCTACTTACACTAGGCCACCGGGCACGGTCAGGAGTCAGTCTCGTGGGTTCGTAATTGAAGGTAGATACTTGGATTGGAGTCCTAGTTCCATTTAGGTATGTGATCTAAAGAAAATCATTTTATTTTTGTTTTTGTTATAGAAAAATGGAAGTAATAATTACTCCCACTTAATTTTTTTCCTCAGGTTGTTGGGAAGACAATGTAAGAAAATGAATTGTGCAGTGCTTTACAAACTTTAATTCTATATAGATAATAATAGTTATTCTTCCTCATTTTCCCCTCAGAGTAATTTGTAGGTGACTTTTATCTTACAAGTACTGCCTTACAAGTTCTTTAAGGATCTTTTCTGTAAGAAAAGAGAAATAGTAATAACTGAAGACATTTAACTTTCACAATAACTCTGTGAGTTAGAAGTTATTAACATTTTACAGATAAAGAAACAGGCTTAGAGCAATTAAGAAGTGTTCTCAAGATCAATACTTTGTAAATAGTTAATTCCTGGTTTCTCTAACATCAGTGC
>VMDR010035254.1:0-10822 GCA_007922815.1 Macrotus californicus | reverse complement strand
ACTTGGTAATGATAGTCAAAATTAACCCAGATAGTCTTTGGACCAATAATTCTCTTTTTAAAGAATTTAGCCAATGGACACCCTTACATAGGTTCAAAACTAACTTGTTAAGCAATATTATTTTAATTTTTAAATAATAAATTGAAAAACGGAAATGATCTATATGCCCATTGGTTGAAACTGATGCAACAAATGTGAATTTTGGAAGGTTTATAAAATGAAACACTGTGCAATTAGAAACTGATGTGTATATACAGTGTGCACTCACATGTCACACCCACATATAGGCATGTATTTGCTTGTATACGCGCAGACTATGTGCAGAAGTAACCGACATCAGTCACTTCCTGGGATGAGATCTGTGTGGCTGAGGGTAATGGCTACAGAAAATCTTTTACTATATATTTTGTATTTCGTGAATGTTATGCTTTGTGGACATACTACCTGTCCAAAAATAAAAATAAAGTGCATACATGTGCCTGGAAGAGATCACCTAATGAGTGAACCTCGGAGAGAGGAAAAACTCGAGAACTTGATTCTCTCTCAAATCTGGAGGCTAGAACTCAAATCAAGGTTATCACCAAGGCCATATGAAGGTTCTAGGGAAAAAAAACCTTCCTTGCTTCTTCCAGTTCAGGGGTGTCAAACTCATTGTCACCAGGGGCCACATCAGCCTCACGGTTGCCTTCAAAGGGGCAAATGTAATTTCAACTCTTTAACAATTAAGGAGTAGTTACACTTATACAGTCCTAAAATTATTTTGGCCCTTTGAAGGCAACCGTGAGGCTGATGTGGCCCCTGGTGACAATGAGTTTGACACCCCTGTTTTAGCTCTTTGGTGGCTCTTGGCGTTCCTTGGTTTGCAAGAATAATTCCAGTCTCAGCCCCAGTCCTTACACTGCCCTCCTTTCCATTGCATGTCTGTTTCTCCAAAGTCCTTGTCTTCTAAGGACAGCAGTCACTGAGTTTAGGCCACACCCACCCACACCTTCATCTCGAGATGCTTATTACATCTGCATAGACCCTATTTCCAGTTAAGGTCACATTCTGAGAGTTCAGATGTACGTGAATTTTAAATTCAACCCAGAGCACACTCCTACTAGAGGAGCTGGGAAGTACAGCATTTGGGGGGCAGGGGGCAGGGGGAGGGCAACCATGAGTTTGGTGAAAATGGAAGGACCCTCTGCTGTGAGAAAGAAGGCTAATCCAGTTTGGAGGAAACAGCTGTCCCTGCCTCACTAGACTGGCTTCGTTTTATTTGCACCTCACTGTTCCTTTTCAGTCTCCTCTGTCAGGTTCTTTTTTGATTTTTTAAACTCTAAATGTCAGAAAGCCTCAGATTTCAGTTCTTAAATTTCTCCTCTTTAACTCTGATTTGCCTGTGTGATGAAGTTGAAATTCAGAATCCCTAGGACACTAGCTTCGCATCATGCCCTCATTGTTGTGCCCAAGCCAGGCTGTGACAAGTCCTCTGCTGTTTTCTAGGACAGTGGTGCCCGCTGAAGTCATGCAGTTCAAGGTGTGCAGCATATTCAGCAGCCCTAGGACTGACCACTACACATGTGTTTTCATTTCCAGCGTGCTCATTCTCATGCCTTTCGCTGATACATTTCCCTGTCTCTGGAATTCTTCCAGTTCTCCATCTGCCCTGTTCCAACTCATCCTTCAGCTGCCAGCTAAACAGCTTCCTGAGAAGTTTCCCTCCACCACCACCACAACTTAGGCTAGGTTCCCCCGTTGTATCCACTGCTGGTTCTCTACACTATTCCACCATAGAACTTATTTATTTCCACTAAATTGAATTCATTACTCAACTATGTATTTCATGAAAGGCAGAAGAGTAGAGTGGTTAAGAGCACAGGCCCTGGAATCAGACCAACCAGTTTTAAATCCTGTCTTAAAACTTTCTAGCATTGTGACCTTGGACAAATGGCTTGACTCTTCTCGGTTTCCACATCTATTAAAAGGGATAATTATGGTACATACCTGATAAGGTTATTGTGGGCATATAAACTAAGGCTATGAATGTGTCTAAATGTCAAGGGATGTGAATGATTATAGTACATGTCATGACACATGGCACAGAAAGAAACTTTTGGGCAGAAAGAATTTTTTCAACTCTATGAGTGACAACTAAAACTTCAGGTATTATGAAAGCTGGGGCTTATTTCACCTTAAATTGAAGGTGATTTGGGGTACTTTTGTATTTTTGGTTAAATTATGTTTTTTAAAAAGATTTTACGTATGTGTGTGGAAGATACCATAGGTTAGGTCAAATATACAATTATTATTTTTACCCTTGTCTTGCCTTAACTACAGGCTTGAGTGCTTACGACTAGGATTCTAAGCTTTCTAGCAGCCAGAAATGACCAGGAGACCAATTGCTGGCTAATGACATGAGTGAAGAAATTCTTTGGAAAGCTTCCCTCCCCAAATCAAAAGAGAAATCATTACAAAAAGAATGGCTTAGGACGTATGTTATTTGCTGAATTTCCCTGCCCAGAATTTAGATGTCATGCCTGGGGCTGCAGCAGCATCTGTGGTAGAGCAAGAGAATAGAGCCAGGTTCCGTGATGACTTTCCTTGTACAGCTGTTGCAGTCTCAGATGCCCACTCTACACTTCTTGTTATCTGATTAACCCCGAGAGGCTGAATATACAGACAAGGCCAGACTATGTGTGACAATAGAACTCCGATCCACATACAAAGCTCAGGAAGCCAAACCACAATCTGTGTCAACCGCCTGGAATGGGTAGGACTTTGTCAAGGGTGACTGACAACTGTCATCACTCCCTCTTGTCTTTCCAACTCAAGACCAACCAGAGAAAGCTTACTTTTCCCTCCAAACCAATCACATAAGATGCCCTGCTTCTAGTCACCACCTGCAGCTTCCCCACACCAATCAGAGCACACGTGAAACCTTGGCAATTTTCCTACCACAGAGGTTTCCCACTTCTCTAATTGACTTTGAGTCTTTGCCAGATGCAAATGATGGTGTCGGACTCCCTTGCTGTAGAAAGTTCTGAAATAATAGCCTCTGTTTGTCCTCATTTGGGTGGTCTTCATTTGTTTCCACAACGCCATATTTGTTTAAATATCTGTTTGCCAGCTTTTCTGTTGCTCAAAGCTCAGTGAAATATGAATGCAATATGGTGGTTGTTTCATTGCCATTTTTAATGATTTATATATTGTATTTTACAAGTAAGGCCGAGAAGTCTATTCCATGGTGCAGTGCTTCTCAAACTGCATAAAAAATGTCTTGGGTTTCCGATTTGGTAGGTCTGGGGTGAGGCCCGAGACTGTTTCTAATGAGCTCCCAGGTGACGTCAATGCCACTGGACTGAGGACCACACTGAGCAGCAAGGCTGTCATGGATACCTTCCAGCGAGCATTTAGATTTCCAACTTCAACAACAACGTTATAACTGAAAAATACCAATCTTCCTCTTTTTATAAGGGAGAGGTGTCCAGCCAAACAAGGTAACAGTTTTTCAGGTTCTTCTTGCCCCCAGTCTTTGGCATCTGGGGGCTTCTCCGGGTTTCCTTTTAGACCCTCTGGGTAGGTAAAGTCAGAAAGAATTTATAAAATAGACTAGAGGACCAAAGATCCCATCTGAATCTCTCATTAAAACATTCTTTTCTGTGAAATGAGATGAGAAACCGTGCTTCACAGCCTTGGTGCTGCCATCCTTAGCTACCCATCGGTCACACAATCTGGCCCTTCAGTATTAAAATGATGATACAGCAGTGCTTTCCTAATGAGATGAAAATGTTTTCAGAATGAGCCTGCAAAGTGCTGAGTCTCCAACAAATAAATATGAGAATGAGAGATAAGGGAATTCAACAAATATTCTTTCACTATGTCACATTTTTTAAATTCGAAACAAACATAAAGCATTTCCCAAACCACTGTCTTTTACAAACACCATAACAGAAAATGGAGAGGCACGCCACCATAATAAATAGCAAGTATATTTATTAATGTTGCAGGAGGTTGTGCTCTAAATTTTGAGAGAGATTTCACTGTTTTTCAGTTTTAGTAGGACTAAGCCTGAAGTCTTGTTTAAACAAAATTTTCACCAAAGGCCCTATCAACAGAATAGAATCTTTGAATCCAGTGGTTATCATTGTTTCTGTATATTTTGAAATGCCACAGCTCCCAGCAGTTATAGAGGCTGACCTGACTCTCACTTTGTGCCAACTTAGTTTTAGAAACATCGTGAGCAAATCTACCAATTATGCATAGTTTTGAGAACTTAAATCAGACTCTTTCCTTCGTGCACAGACAGGAAAGCCATCATCCTGTTTCTCTCTGCAGCACTGTAACACCCACCGCAAGAGTAAATGGCTATTATGTCTCCTGATATCAGATAAATGGATATAAAGCATGTGTACTAGCAATTACATCTTAACAGAGTAGTAATCTGACAATCTTTGTGCTCTGACAGCATAACAGTAAATATAATCTTCAAAATGGTATATGATTAAGACAACCTAAGGTTTCTCTGGACTACAGTTGTTTGAATAAAAGTGAAAAAAATGACTTGTTCTTGACTCTAGGCCCTGACTTCTCTTATAGAATTTACCTAAGCAAACATACATTGTGCATCCTTGGAGATGTAAAGCTTTTTAAAAACTGATCAGTGTTGCAACCTCAAGATGTCTTTCTGAAAGACCTGTTACCCATCCATCCCTTTGGAAGGAAATCACTAAGGAAGATGGAGCCCCTGACTCCCATTCTCTGTCGGAGGCTGGGAGCCTGACTTCTGTGGGTGCCTTTTTCCAAGTTGTAAAACCACTTCCGTCATGAAAAGAGGAGCAAGTTTACTCTTCTTTCTGGTAAGGCCAATTAGCAAACACCAGTGGCCTAAAATTCTTCTAATCTTGGTTCGTAAACACCCTCCAGCCCTGTTACAGCTGAGCTGAGCTCAGACTGTGCTCTGGCCTCTTTCCTGCCGTAATCTTGAATGAAGTCTTCTTGCCTGTTTAAATCTACCCAGTGCAATTTTTGCTTTGATATAGGCAAACACTCAATTCTACAATTTATTACTAAACGAATAGACCCATGTTCTCTAACACATCCACAATTAAAGGTAATAAGAAGGGCGATTTTTCAAGTAGTCCTAACAGCCACCACCACAACAAAATTATGAATTTTTTGAATTAGAAGTCAGTACCAATGAATTAATTTGTTCATTAAATCTCACAATAAATGTTATGTTTTTATTATAGTAGAGGTAAAATGTAAGAAAATAGAGGTTCAGGGAGGAAAGGCACATTCCTTGCTCCCTGTCACACACTCCCACACCAGGCTGTGTAGGGGTGTCTGGAATGTAAATCAACAATTGTAATTCAGGATGGTAATTGCTTTCAGAGGAGTACATGCACTGGAGTCTTCAGAAGGTCAAAGAGGAGTATCTAATTTAGACTGGGGAGGTTTTAGAGAGCAAGGGACATTTTAATTACAACTTGAAGGATCAGTAGGTATTAACCAGGCAGAAAGTTAGAGAAGAGTTGATGTGGGTAGCAGAAATAACAGGCACAAGTCACTGAAACATCACAAGACGTAGTGTAATCTGAGATGATGGGCCTTTTAGTGGCTGGCTGGCTTTTAGGGTGTGTGTGGAGCCCTTAACTCTTTATCTCTTACCCCACAACACATGCATCAGTAAGTGCTTTCAATTTAGCTTCCAAAACACAACCTGCCCATTTCTCTCCATCTTAAGTTAACTTTGAAAAATAGAATGTATTTTAAAGTCTCCATTTCAGAGGTTTGGATTTGAGCTGCTTGAGTCTTGAGCAAGGTCATAGCACCTGAATGGTTAGCATGAAATTCAGCCACCTGTCACCACCTCCATCATCTCCACCCTGGACTGGTCACCGCATCCTTCACTTGGTTCATTCCAATAGCTTTCTAACCAGTCTCCCTGCTACCATTCTTTGCCCTCTTCCAATCTAATCTTCTTACTGCAGAGAGACTGGTCCTTTAAAAATGCAAATTATGTCACTCTCTTGACTCACTTTTGGTCTGTGCTTGCTCCTCTTTGACCCTAGAATAAAATTCACAAATTTTTGTTGTTTGTGTCTTTAAGGGGAGGAAGGATATGTCTTTTCTATTTCTCTGTTTCATGAAGGGTATCACCAAATATCTCTTAGGCTTTTCTTCCATTTTAAAACCGTCACATAGAGGCATCTTTAATTACTGGATTGAGAAATTGGGAGGAAGATTGAGCACAGATGGCTTGACCCTTCCCTTCTCAAGTCCCGATCTATGGACTAGCAGAGAACTTGCCCACAGGCCTCCTCGGCACCAAGCAGAAGAAGGGCCCTGGTTTAGGTGGAGATTTTTGCATAATCATCCCTTTCTAGTTAGGGACAAATCTCAAATGTCACCTGACCTTCCTGTCTAAAGTAAGCCCTCCTCCCCCTTCTCTTGTTGGAACCACTGCTGTTTTCTTTATAACATTATTCAGTGTCCAACATTTCCTTCATCATTTACTTTTTCCTATCTATATTGAAATGCAAATCCATAAGAGCAGGAATCTTTTCCTTCTGATGCACTTCTGTGTCTCCAAAGCCTACAACCACACCTAGCAAAGGTAGACAAATAATTGTTAAATAGCTTGGATCTATACAATAAAGAAAGACTAGGTAATGAAGCCAGAGGCCTAGGTAAGTGCCTCTGTTTTCAAATCATGAAACTTTTGCCACTGTCAAATAGAGGGGTTTATGAAATTAAAACATTTCCAAAACTAAATATATAAAAAAAATTTAAGTAATTAAGCTATCAAATAATGATTCTTATAAAGCAGATTAAGATGTAATTAAAATAACTATAGTTATGCAGGATATACAGTGTTTTATTTTTTTTTAAGATTTATTTATTTTTAGAGAGAGCCGAAGGGAGGGAGAAAGAAAGAGAAACAACAGTCAGTTGCCTCTTGTATGCTCCCTGACTGGGAACTGAACCAGTGACCTTGCCCTTTGCAAGATGATACCCAACCAACTAGGCACATGGGTCAGGGCTATGCAGTGTTTTCTATTGACTAATTGAAACAAAAATATCAACAGACAAGTTGGGACCTGGTTAAATCAAAAATGGTTACATTTTAATTGCCTAATAACTTAATGTAAACTTACAGCTTACCTATACTTAAAAGCCTGATAAATGTAGTTGGGTTTTCTACCCTATGTGGATAATCTCTAATTTTCATATTCTATTAATCACTTATAATCTCACATGCAAAAATATGCTGCTGCTCTCAGTTGTCTGAGTAGAAACATTCATTTTGTAAGTGAATGCAGTTGCAACATGATTCATTAATCTCTGTACCATCACAGGCAGTTTAAAGGACACGATTTTAAAACAATTGTCTTCCTTGTACTATAAAAAGACAATTTTTAATTTGCTGTCAATATTTCCAGGTCACTTGCTAGTGGTTTTAAGATAAGTCTTAGCTAATGTTTCTAGCTTGATGTAGAAAAATCTAAGGCACCATATATCTGAGGCAAAGGTAGTGATCTATTTGAATGATCTGTTTAAATTCCCATAGCTCATATTCTCCAAAAGCAGTATATTAATAGAAGTGAAGATGCTCAAGAATTTCAAAGACAAGAGATAATTTCTCCTTGAAACATTCCATTCCATTGATCCTCCCTAACGCCTCCTCCACGGGTAAAGCACAGTAAGGCACCTGGGCCAAAGGTTATCATGGCCTGTAGTAGAAGTGATGTGATTAACTCAAGCTTCTAGGGCTTATATTTAAAAGTACTGGGTTCTTACACTAAGAAGTTAATCACTGTGTCTCCTGTTCTGTTACTTTTGCAGATTCAACCAGGGGTTTTAATTCTGTCTCTTATATGCGTGATCACTTTAAAGGAGTTCTCATAGCCTCACTGATGTGCCCTGTTTCTTTTGAAGATAGGTACATACATTAAGGTAGCAAACATCCTCCCTTTTCTATTTTTATAAAGTAAGCAGATTATTGCATTCTTCTAGCTATTGATTGTTATTGATTTTTGCCAGTCTTTCTGAAATGTAAAGTAATACACAAATCCCTTTCAAAAAACAAAATGTCTTAAAGACTATCGGTGTTAAAATTTAATTTTTGGTAGAGGACTTAAAATTTAGATGTACATGAGACCAGACATAAAATCATCTTATTTTCACATCTTAAGCACTATAAAACTGAAACAAATTGAAATATTAAACACTAAAAACCTACAAAACCAATAAAACTATAATTTTGTTTCCTGTGATGGATGATGTGGTGTCACTGGAATTAAATTGCCAACGTTGAGGTTTAATAGATAAAAGATGGAGCTTCAGGTCTAGTTCTACATTTAATACACTTACCAGTTTTAACTTGATAATATTCAGAAAATGGGTTTTTGTAAAAATCTTCGGTGAGAATACATTAACAATCCCCGTCTTGGTTTGCTCTTTCCGAGAACTCAGAAAAGGACTCCTTACAAACCATGGCCATTGAGCATGTTTTCAAAGCCCATGTGCACCGTCATTGATAACCCTGAAAACTTTCTCACTTACATTAGCAGTGGGGGAATTATCATTTAATAGTTGGTGGAGTTGGAAAAATAAACATCGTTCATTTAATACTTACTACCATAGTTACTACTAATGAAATATTACAAGTTGGGCATTTAAATTAGATTTACTATAATGCCTTTAATCACAACACGTATCTGGTATGATTTCAGCACAGGTTCTCTGCACTTGGTTGACTTACACTATTTCATCACAATAACTCAGTTTCCCACCAGTAGTGTCTGAGCTCCAACAGCACTTTCTTTCATATAGTACGTTTGTAGTGTATGTGCCCTTCATCTGAGCAAACATGTTCACAAAGGTAAACTGTGATTACATGACAGTCCTCCACAGTAAATCTTGAACTGCCAGGAACTTGTTCCCAGATCCATGGAATTTTTTACTTTAAGTGATTATTTAACCACAAAAAAACTGTATGTAAGACTAGTGAGTGTAGAGTGTGTTTCAAAGGAAAAACCACATCCTTTTCCCTTCCTTCCCTCATATTTTTTAACCCTCTTCTCCCCATGCCCCATGACCCCACCTCTACCTGGACCCAAAGAGGGGCAGATAAGGAGGGCTTAGCAAGGTTAGAATTGTTAGCCATCTTCTGTGTTCCTGATGACTTACATAGTCTCGTTTAATCCTCACAACATCCTTGACCATTGGTCAGTCAGGACACAGGAGTTCTGAGAGATTATATCTTGTGCTCAGTCCCACAGACTAACAATTGTTACAGCAGTCTCCAAATCCAGTTTTCTCTCTCCAGAACCAAGGCTCTTTCACCTAGAGGCTTTATCCAAAGAACCCATACCATCAAATTTAAGTGATCGCCATCCATTTATGGGTGTTTTCCTCAAGAGACAGCAAACTCCTAAAGAAGAGGTATGGTATCGTGTTCACTGTGGTGACACTCAGATGCCCATTACTACTTTTCTGTGAGTGAATGAATGAAAGAATGAGCAAATTCATCTCTGCACATAAAACTGACATCTTTCAATCAAGTTTAGACATTCCCTCTTCACAACTGGAATGAGACAATATTATTATACTAACTTCTGTAAGCCTTCATTGGCAAACCCAGAGAAGAGGGAAGAGAGACCCAGCCAATTTGCTTCATGTTACTAATCATAGTAAATGTATACCTAGATACAGATAATGTCATTTTATTAGGTACTAAAAAATCTTAAGCATCATGAGTTACAAGTACAAGGTGAGGCCCTGAACAATACCCTATGCAAAAAAAAAAAAATCTAACAAAGTTATTAGTGCATTTTATCCTATTTGCCAGAAGTTAAAAAAAATCATCTTAAAGTTCAAAGCCATGACCTTTGAACTTTAAAAAGGCTTCTTGGGCTACTTAAAAATGACACTTTCTATTATACCTCTCACTCATTTATCATTTATTCATTTAGCTGCTTCATCATCATCATCATTATTATTACTACTAGTTCTACTATTCTCTGTTTTCAACACTGTGCTAGATTCTAAAGAACATGCCAAAAACAATTTTGTAAAAATATTTGTTGTCCTAAGGACAAAACATATCAGACTAGAGGTCAGAAAATGATATATGATAAAAGGTAAAGGTGGTAGAAAGACAAATGCTAAATTAATTGGTCCTCACCTTAAATATAATAAGGAATAACGGCTGTCACACTCATTATAATATACAGTGCAGTGAGCAACTACCCGAATTCTATTTTCTCCAATTATTCTTCATTTATGCCTTTGACAAAAGGAACCATTTTTGTCAAAATGTATTACCAAAAGGAAGTACAAGAGCTTTAAGCAAGTATCCACAGGTTCTAACTGAAAGTGTCAGCACCTTGATGCTTCAAGAAATAGTGACCACAAAGACTTTCATAAGGATGGGCCCCGGATGGGTTTTTATTTATTCTTAATCAAGACTATTAGAATAAAGTAGTTTTCCCCAAACCCCCTGTGTCTTAGGGAAAGGATGGGTGAAGCTCAAATCAATCACCTCACTAGCACTCCTCATTGCCACCAGAAAAAGCATAACATACTTTACAGTTATGACTGCTACATTTTTTCCAAAATAATTTAAAATGTTTTTGCTAAGATGTTCTCAAAAATGCTTGAAAATAGGCAGCAAAACAAAATGAGATTTTTTTAGACCTTGAGTCTCTTTACCCTAATTATTTCTGAAAGAAATACCATAAAACATAAATTTATACCTATATGGAAAAGTTTTCACTAATTATATTTTTGTTAAGTAGTAAATCAGTATTGTAATTCACATTTCCATTCTGTCTGG
>VMDR010035253.1:0-10822 GCA_007922815.1 Macrotus californicus | reverse complement strand
GGGGCGGCCACGTCGCTGCGTTGTGACGCTGTTTGTGGGGGAGGGGTCCGAGAGGGAACAATGGCGGCCGCTCCGCTCCCTGCCGGTTACCAGTCACCCTCCGCACCACTCACAGTCCAACGGGGCCCCTCCGGTGCAGGCTCCGGTGCTGATCCCCGGTGGGAGGGCTGTGCACGCTCCAGGACCCTGTGGGTCTCTCCAATGAGCTCTCCCATGAGGCCGGGAGTTTCTCCCGCTGCCGCCGCCTCAACCCCCACAGGAGTTTTCAATCAGAGGCTTTGAGGCTTCACCTCCTGGCGCCGGAACTCTGGGCCGCGGGGTCTGTCCCGCTCCTGAGCCGTTCCTCCCTGTTTATCCTTACGAGGGAGTGGGACACCCGGTCCGCAGCCGCCACCTCTCCCGGCCAGCCGCGCCTTTCCCAGATCTGCCAGCCGCCGCCCCGCCACGCGAGTCCTCTCCGCCCCTCCTACCGGTCAGGATGTATGTTTCTTAGTTTCTTGGTTGTCGGACTTCCATACGGTTCGATTTTCTGTCAGTTCTGGTTGTTTTTTCTTTTAAAATTTGTTGTTGTCCGTCTTTTGGTTGTGCGAGGAGGCACAGGGTGTCTACTTACGCCTCCATCTTGGCCGGAAGTCTCGAGAGGAAGGGTTTTCAGTGTTCCAGCTAGAGACTTGGACCAGAGTATGGCAGTGGAAGGGGAAGACTACAAAGATGTAGGAGAGATAATTGGATTTGGTTGAGGGTGTGGTCAAGGATGACACCCAGGTTTTTGGCTTTTGTTGCAAGTAACACAGAAGAATGGATGAACTTCATTAATTTATTTTCTACTTTATATTATAATCTGTGTTATGCATGCAAATGTTTTATTTGTATATATGCGATTTAGAGAATAATAATTAAAACTTATCTACCCTTTATGTCACTTGAGAAAAAGTACATGCCAACACATTTGAAGCCTTTGAGCTCCACTCTGTGATCATATCCCCCAATCCTCCATAGAGGTAACTACGATCCTGAATTTTGTTTAATCTTGCCTTTGCTTTTCTTTGTTGTTTTTACTATATACATGTCATTTCTTAAACAATACAGTGATTGGTTTAACGTGGTTTTGCACTTTATTCTGTTTGGCGTTCATTGAGCTTCTTCAATCCAAAAGGCTTATAGTTTTAGTAAAATTTGTAAAAACTTTGAAAAAAAAAAGGATGTCAAAAATTTGAAAGATTACAGACATATTTCAGTAATTGATGAATGTAATGCTCTTAGGAATTACTACGCTAAACATAAAAATGAAAATTACCAGGGACAGATTCAACAGGGTAGAGGCATGGGCCATGGAATTTGCATAGTCAATGAGATTCATTCATTTAGTCAACAAATATTTATTGAATGTCTATTTTGTGCCAGGCAGTATACCAGGTCCAAGGGATTCAGTAGTGAACAAGAAGAAAGTTTTTTTTCTCTCTTGGAGCCCATGTATGAGTGAAGGAAAACAGAACGTAAATAATCTTAGGCAGTGTTAATGTAATGAAAGACAATTTAGGAGATATTGTAGAACACAGATGAAAGAGAGGGAAGCTAAAACAGGTATTAGAGAGAAAGTTAATGCCTCTCTCTTAATATCTTACCTATTACTCTACTTGTAAGGATTTCTTTATCAGAAGATCCAATCTCTCTTCTAAGATAGTTTGTGGGTATTCTACCTGCTGCAGCAGCCTTCTGTCTATAGTCAACCTGAAGTAGCAATGAAAAGAATGAAGTTCATTGACGCTTTTTGTAGTAAAGCAACTATTCCCTAAGAACTATTACGATGATGCTAATTCTCATGAGTTGCAAACAACGTATTCCAGACCAAGAGTGGAGCATATTTTACTTACTTTTAGAATTTTGTATCACTTAGGAAAAGGAAAGCTAATAGAAATGTTTTAGCAAATTGATTTTTAAAAAGCCTCCACAACTCTCCACAGTAGCTTATTCTGGACAAGTCAAACATTTTCTTTTTTGTATCAGCGCTTTTCATAATAGAAAAAAGCTGTAAAATCCTAATGAACTTTTCACTCTTCAGCAAACATATATTAATACTTGCAGACTCAGACTAAAGGGAAACCCATGAAAGCAATGCATTCATTGCTTATTCAACATCAAGTGCTCATGTACTTCCACTTTTCTTGTCAACTGCTGAACCTGGACATTCTAAAGTACACTAACTACTAATATAATTGGTATGAAGCAATCAGTTTAAATTATTTCAATTACTCATTATCAGACAACTAAGGAAAATCTTTTGTTGTGGGAAATTAATAGTCTACACTCTCTAGACAGTGGACAAAAATACTACAAATTCTACATTTATGCTACTATTACTGTTCAGGTCAACCAGCAAATACTTACCACCAAAGGCATGAACTGGGAAGGTGAAGGTTTTGTTTTACTGACTGCTGTGACCATCACCGCAGTGTCACCTGACTTAGTTAAAAATAAACAACAACGGTAAATTCCTTTAAAATCAGATATTAACATGTAAGTAGTGACTGAGTGAATCCTCATTCCAGTTAAACTCAGATAAAGAGGACTATTACCACATGGCCTAACGACAATGAAAATAATTTTACAAGTAGTTTAATTTACATCTCTTCTGCATGATCACATTCTGTATTAGAACAGTCACTGAGATTTTTAAAAGCAATAGAACTAAAAGGAAAAAGGCTCATCCAATCACATTTTTATTTCTTATGAGGAAATTTAGGCTATACACAAAGAAAAAATCCCAAGTGTTACTACTGAAGAAACCAGTAAGATCATTTTCTCAGGAAAAGCATTATATAATTTATTAACAGAATAAAATAGGACCCTAACGTTGGAAGAGATCTTAAAAGTCATTTACCATATTCAGCCTTCTGACTACCTGGTTATCTGAAATAGTTCTGACACTAGAAATGGTCTGAATTTATTTCCAGTGTCACAATTCCAGAAAGTTACATGATGTAAAAATATTCTGTACCAGTCAGTCTCTATAACCATTTAAAAAAAGGAAAATGTAAAAAACTGGACTTTTTACCTGCACTACAGCAGAGCCATCTGCAAACCTGGCCAGTTTTCCAGAAGATATTTCCAATTTTCTGTTTAAAAAATGAAAATTCAATACAAAAGGACTTAAATCATCAGTATAATTCCCAGCTTAGTATAAAATAATTGAAGATACTAACAGATGAACTAAAGGTTACCAGCCCTACAGGACCCCATCCAGCAAACAAATAAACAAACAAACAAAAAAGGGACAGACACGGATATAACCAAGGGGGAGGGTAGGAGTGGGGGAGGGAGGTGGGATTGGCTGGGGTGAGGGGGGAGTGAAGGGGGGAAAATGCAGACAACTGTAAATGAACAACAATAAAGTAATAAAAAAAAAGGGACAGAGTTCATAATAATTATTAAAAGTACAAAGGGAATTTAAGAGCTATGTAAGTAAGGAAAAATACAGAAACCAAGGCACAGGAGTAATCTGAATGAAAGTATTTTTAGGGTGCAGAAACTCTCTTCCTAAATGTTAATTCCCATTTACTACCTACTTTAGTCTCTTTGTCCCTTGCCTTGTTGACTAAAGCAGCCTTTTAACGCACAAACTCGATCATTTCCCTACTTAAAATCCTTTAAAGTTTCCCCATTGCTTTCAGCGCAATATGTACTCCAAAAATTGCCTACAGAGACTTTCATATTCAACAAAGGTGCCAACACAAGTCAATGGGGGAAGGAATAGTCTTTTCAACCAATGGTGCTGGATAACTGGGTATCCATATGCAAAAAAGCTAATGAAGTTGGACCCCTTCCTTATGCTATGAATAAAAATTAATTCAAAACAGACCATAGACCTAAGTATGAAAGCTAAAACTATAAATCATAGGAGTAAATCTTCACAAACTTCTAAGTCTTCTTATACATGACATCAAAAACACAATGACGAAAAAATAAACTGGGCGTCATCAAAATTAACACATTGCGTACCGAATAGAAATCTCTAAGACATACGCCAGGGGCCGCACGTTTTTGGGCAAACTGCACGTTATTTAAATCATCATAACTACAGATCGTCTCCAGAATCGTCAAAACAGTCATCCGCACCTTCAATCTCACTAGGAATATCTGATAAATTATCGTTAAATACTTCCAGAAGTGTATCAGTTTCGTTGGTTTCCTTCCTTTTTCTGAGAGGTGGCATTTCTAAAAGCGCCAGGAACTTCAAGATGAAGACTATTCGAATGACCAAAATACACTGTAACTGCAATGCTTTATGGGTTCGTGCAATTATGTAGTTTTTTGTAGATTGACCTGCACGGTTTCCACCAATGATATTGCTTCATTCGATGTGGACAAGACAGTGTGTTGACATCTAAGGTCCATAACAGATGGTGCGTGAAAAACGAGAAAACTCGTGAGCAGTCCATAACAGATGGTGTGCGAACCACGCGAAAACTCGTGAGCGGTATGCAGTGTGTTAAGAACTTTCATGCTTCATAGGTATCATCAGGAAAGTAAAAGAAAGGTGGAAGATGTTGATAGCTGGAGAGGTTATGCATGTGGGGGACAGTGGGTAAATGGGAAATCTCTGTACTTTCCCGTGATTTTGCTATAAAATTAATAGTGCTCTAAAAAATAAAGTTTACTTAAAAAAAAGTAAAAGAAAACCCACTGAGAAAATATTTGTAAATCAAGGAACTTGTCTCTAGGATATGCAATGAATTCTCACAACTCAACAATAAAAAGACAACCCAATTTTAAAAATTGCTAAAGGATCTGAATAGATGTCTCCCCAAAGAATGTCTACAAATGGCCAATAAATACAGGAAAATATGCTCAAAATCATTAGCCACCAGGGAAATGCAAATCAAAACCACAATGAGATACGACTTCCTATGTACTAGGAGGATGCATTGGCGAGGATGTGGAGAAACTGGAACTCTCATAAACTGAAATGTAAAATGGTGTTACCTGCTTTGGGAAATAATCTGACAATTCCTCAAAAGGTTAAACACAGAAGTACCATATGACCCAGCAACTCTACTCCTGTATATACCCAAGAGAAATGAAAACATATGTCCGTGCAAAAATTTGCATATGAACATTCACAGCAGCATTATTCTTAATAGCCTCAAAATGGAAACAACCCAATAGTCTATCAACTGACAAATGAATAAATGAAATGTGGTATAATCCATATGATGGAATATTATTCAGGCATTAACAAAAACTAATACATGTTACAATATGGATAGGCCTTGGAAACATTATGCTAAGTGAAAGAGGACAGTTACAAATGACAACCTATCATTTGATTTCATTTATAGGAAATGCCAGGAATAGGCAAATCCACAGAAACAGAAAGCACATTAGTGGATGCCTGGGGCTGTGGGTTCTGGGGACAAATGAGAAGTTACTGCTAATGGATTAGAGATTTCTTTTTTAGGTGGTGAAAGTGTTCTAAAACTGATTATTGGTGATGGTCACAAATCTATGACTATACTAAAAATCACTGAACTGTACATTTTAAACTGTATTGTATAATTCATACACCATACAATTTGCCTATTTAAAATGTATATCTTAATAAAGCTATCTTATATAGTATATGAACTAGGCAGCATCGTCAGCCTTATTTCCCAGTTTCTTCAAAGAGTACAAGGGCTTGAAACAAACAAGCAAATCTTGTCAGAGTCCGTGATTCATGAGAGAGTATTGTGAGGCCAACTAACTCAGTGACTCCTGAAGATAATTAGGAAGATGTTCAGACCCATGAGATCAGCTTTAGAAACATTCTATCATAGTCCAGTGCTGAGAAATATACAAGCGAATATGAATGCGTGTACATCCCTTGCCAACTCCCTGCCCCTAGTAAGATTACTTTATACATCACATGTCAAAGGGATGGACAACTCTTAATATTGCCATCCATTATTTTGACAGAAGCCTGAGTTTGTGAAAAGCATGATCTATTCAGTTAGACTCACTTTGTTAAGTTTGAAAGTCAGAATAATATGTACATTTGTACTATCAGCCCTGACCTTGAAATGTTATAGGGATTTTTTTTTTTTAACCACAAGAAATATCTAGTTCAAGGAATTCTGGTTGGGTTTCTATTACTGGTCAATGTGTTGGACACTCATGTTATGGCAGTCCACAGTAAAATGGTGTCCGCTGATGGATGGAACGATGAGTGAAGAGATGAGGCTAGAGCTGGAATAGTAGGAGGGGTGAATGAGATGATCAGAACCAGTCACACTGTAGCATAGAGCAGACGCCTACAAACCTACAGCTGAAATCAGTATTTTATGCATAAAATATCTCCAAATACTACATATAAGATGGACAACACATCAGTGTCCTCTGTGAATTGGAACTGGTGGCTATGGAATTATATGGAAAGGAGATTTTTGAGCTTTTTAAATGTTGAACCATGTGAGTGAATACCTAATCAAAAAATGCATTTGAAGAAATATATAGTAAAAAGAATAACATGAACAAGGAGATTCTATTGGTGGAAAGAAGAGTGGGAGAAGGTAGCTCAGGAAGTGAGAAGGGAAGAGAAGAGCCATGTGCCACAGGAAGTAGAACTACAGGGAGAGAGATACTTAAAGAACATTTTCAGAAACATCTTCCTCCAGCATCCACCAAGAAAAATTCAATAATACCAAACTAAACAAACCAACCAACCAAAAACCCACCTTTATGGTTTAGCCTCTGCCTATGTCATTTCAGCTCACCTTCATAGCTAAACTCACATTTCACTTTTTGCTCCATCCAGTGAGTTATTTGTAGCTACTCAAAGGCACTCTCTCACCTCTGCAATTGCACTTGCACTTTCTCTGCTACTTTCTCCTTGCCCTTCAATGTTCACTCTCAATGGGAAGCTTTAGCACAGGATAAATATGCCTGTGTTCCCTTAGTACCCAGTTCACACCTCTCCCACAGCAATTTTCCCAGGACTGTACCTGTGTTTGTTACTTCCTCATACAGGGTCCTGTATATAGTAGATACTCAATAAAATCTTGTTGACATGACAATTAAACAGTTGCCTCAAAGGTTAATGTATTAAATACATATCTGAAAAATACCACAATAGTATAAAACTTCCTCAGGCATTGTAAATTCACATGACAGCAAATATAAAGTGCATGGTAGTCACCCACTAAATGTTGCAAGCAACAATCTTGTAACAAAGATAAAAAAATGTATATACTCAGCAGTAATGATACTTATGAATCTAGTTGTTACAACACATGACACAGGTTTAAAAAGAACTAGCTACAAAAGAGGTCCAGGTTGACTAATAAATAAAAGATTCAAGGTAGATTATTTATGGAGAATCTGGAGGGCAGGGGCTGATTTTGTTGTTTGAGTCCCTAGTGTCTAGCACATAGTAGGTGTCTGTTGCATGTAATGTTCTGGGGCATTTGTTCAGTTCTTGAAGAATAGAAGAGATTTTTTCTCCCTCAAAAAAGCATCATCAAAGAATGCCAGAGGTGGAAAGAGCCTTATAGATCATTAGGTCTAGAGGTCAGCAAACTATAGCCTGTTTCTGTACAACCTTTCACCTAAGAATATGTCTACATATTTAAGGGGTTTGTACACACACACACAAATGTACAGTGCAGCCCACAAAGTCTAAAATAATTACTATTTGGTCCCTTACAGAAAAGGTTGGCAGACTCTTGATCTAGTCCAGTCTCATTTTGTGAAATAGAGAGATAAAATAATTTGTTCAAGATCAATCATTCAGTAAGTTAAGGGAGAAAGGCCTGGGTTTAAAGCCAGATGTTTTGGCTTTTCATATGAACTAGGGTAAAAATAATTTTTTAAGTACATGAAAATAATGTGTGTATGTATATATGTACATATAACATAGACATTAGGAGTTTCACCTGTTTTAAAAATGATTCAAATATAATTTTTTACAAGTAATTTTAGATGTGAATTCTGGCAACAGACCCCTGGAAAAAGTAGGGGGTTTGTAACAGAGAAACAGTAGTTTGAAATTCACCCAGTCTCATAGTATTGGCTTTGTTGACTCTTAGAAAGTTACCCATTACTGAACCCCTGCTTTCTTAACTATAAAAATTGGGGTAACAGTACCTTTACTACAGGTTTTTAAAGAGTGTATCATATAACTAGTGTTCAGTAAACTGACGTTTCCCTTCCCTTCATACTCAGGGTCACACTGGCTACACTTTTAGGCAAGAAATTGGGCTGCCTGACATAAGCATCCACTGTCAGCTCATTATCCTGAGGTGAGATGTTTCATATCTCAGGGTCCAGGACTCCCCGAAATTACAGAGAATGGAAGTCAGCTGGTCGAACTCAGGTGAAGAAGGGAAGCCCGGAACAGGGGAGGAGGGCGGGCCACGAAGCAAAGGACAAGAGTCTGTGGCAGACAGACACAGATTCCAAGCCAGGAAAGGGAAACTTGGAATTTAGGGTTGGAGTTAAACAGAGGGGGAAGAGACCTGAGTTGCCAAATTCCTACCCCGGGAGATGAATGTACTGGTGCTGGCCGGACAAGAGTGCCTTGTGAAAGGGCAGAGAAAGCGCACGCCGCTCCTTACCTGTTGCCTAAGTCCACGGTCACGGCACGGGACCCCGCGCCACCCCATAGCGCTCGCACCTGCGACTGGGCGAGTGCCCGATTCCGGCCAGGCAGACGGAGGCGACTGTCGCGCAGTGGCCGGAGCCGGAGGCAGGAGCAGCACTGCCTGCAGGCCGCCATGACACCAGGCACGCGGTCAGCCCAGGCTGCGGCCTCATTGGCTCACTGGCAGAGCGCGGGGCGGGGCCTGTTGCAGTTTCGTTTCCGTGGTGCCGGGGAACTCCGGGACGCGGGTACTCTGGCCGTTCTCTACGAGAACTACAGAGGGCCAAACCAATTTGAATGAGACTGTGAGAAGCTGACTTTCTTCTCAATGTTTGCCAGTGAAACGCAATTAGAAAAATAATGCTTTTTTTTTGTTGCTACCGTTATTTAAAAGAAAGTTCTAGAATAATGTGTTAAATAAGTAAATATATGATACATGGAGCAATAATAGAAGTCATCAGACAACACATTATTGTTATTTGGCATCTGTGAGTTGAGAATTAGAAGTTTTGTGGTGGACCATACATAGCAAGAGATCTCTATCTCCTCACTGTGCCCTGGTTTTTATTTTATAAATTTCACACAACAAATATATTACTGCTTTATGTTAATTTCTCATTGATCTATATCATTTTAGGTATCTTTATACATAATTTCTGATTCATCTTCATTTTCATTGTCACTCTTCAGCAATCTATTTCACTGCCCCTTTAATTAAAATGTTAATATTTTCTAGGCCCAACTCAATTTTGGAAAATATTTTTGAAATTTGACTTTGATAAATTTTGAGGAGTGGATAAATTTCTCCCACCCCTCCTAATCCAGTCTGTTGGAAAAATCTTTATATGATTCCCTGAATGAACCAATGATTATTTTTTTTATTATGAGAATCATATTTTTCTTTTAAGGTTATAAACCCCTTCCCCCAAAGAAACCAGAACAATAAAATGCAACACACACTCAGACATGATTTTAGGAAAAAATGTTGAACTCCAAACAGACAAATGATTTGGTGACAAAGCAGCTACTTGACACCTTGCTTTCATGATCTATTATCACCAATTTGGACTTTCCATACCAGTAGAAGGTATTACTGCTAACTCTAGTTATGGCTATTTGGTGTTAAGGTATTTTTTGCCTCTTCCTCTACCTTTGATTTTACCTTATGTTGCAGTAGTGTTTTCAAGACCAGTCCATTGAAGCCTGTCATAATGACAAATCTATCAGAATCTATTTGCCATAATTCAACATGACTTTGGGTTTATAAAAGAGCAGTACTAAATCACCTTTTGGCACTGTACTTAATACTGTATAATCATTTTCATTCAGGCAGTATTGCCTAATAGTTCAGAGCATAGACCTGAAGTTAGTCCTAAGTGGTCCCAGTCTTGGCTCTGCCCTTTACTTGTCTGTTCCTATCTCTCTAAGCCTTGGTTTCTCCATCTATAGAAGTGGTTAATAATATGAATCTCAAAGGGTTTTTGTAAAGATCAAACATGACAGAAGTTGTAAGGTGTTGATCACAGTCTCTGCCACATTGTCAGCACTCAATAAATGGTAGATACAACTTGGATCCAACCTTTTCTTAATTTTCCCTCTAGTTTCCTTTATTCTAAATACTTAATAATCTTCTTTCCTTCAGACTCTCATGGATCAGTTAGCTTTCATCCAACTGGAAATGCTGAAAAGCAGCATTTATACTTTAAGCCCATCTGTTTCCTCATACCAATCCAAAATAATTGAAATGGCAGTAATTGGATCGTAAACACAAATGTTGATATTGAAATCTTGTGGTAGAGCTTTGTTATGAAGTAGTCATACAGGTGATCCGGACTATGTTTATATTAAACATTTTAAGAATAACAGAAGCAAAAATATTGAAAGTTTAAATTCTTGTGGTTGTAACTACCAAAGCATTATCTATGAGGTTTGATTTGAGATGTCACAGTCTAGAGTATAGTTCTTCCAATTATAGTTTGACAGACAAAATATAATTTAAAAGGAATTCTTTACCTATAACTCTTGAAGGACATTAAAAGTAATCCAAATAAATCTACCAGAAATGTTTCTCAGACCTTCTTTTTTCTTTTCTTTAAACTCCACTGACCACTCTGAGCCCCCCGAAGCCCCTGCCTGACATTGCGCGTCGCTTAATTCCAAGGAGATCTCCGGTGATAGACACACCTTGGAGGCCCGTGTCCACCT
>VMDR010035252.1:0-10827 GCA_007922815.1 Macrotus californicus | reverse complement strand
AGAACCAATATTTTGTTCATAGACCAACCACTTGCAGTCTGAATTTAAAAAAAAGTTAGTCTTTGAAATGGAAATGGACACAGAGGTCACTCAGAAATTGAAGTCATACGGAAACTCAAAACAACTCCAAAAAAAGACCAATTCCAATTAACTATCAAAGTCAATGAGCAAAGTAACTGAGAGAATTGATTTCACACTGTTATCTATACTTTTCTTATACAACATGGTATTGTACTAATAAATGGCACAGCATTGTCAGAAACATCATTAAACTGATAAGAAGAAAGGAGTTCTTTCATTTTTGTGTGTTTGACTATGAACTCTGCCCCAGTAAAATGAACTTTTTTCTAATCTTAATACATGAAAAGCAGCCTGTTAAAGGTATGTGAAATAACTTCCACAAAGGTATAGAACACAAGGAATCAGAAGTGCATTGACTCATATTCAACACACAAGGCTGAGTGAAAGTGAGTGAGCAAGCCAATTTCTTCTGCTCCTCTTGGACCATCTCTCTTCCCCAGCCCCCTTGGATAAAACAACCCCCTAAGAAAAAAACACAACCTAAGTCTTCTTACCACTCGTGAATTTTGAACTGCTATTAAAAGGAAAATGAATTAATATCCTAGATGTATTTCTCAAAAGAATTAGTAAGGGCCACTTGACAGCTGATGCTACACTAAATAAAAACAGGTATGACTTGGTAGGAAAACAAGAGACTGCTGTCATGGACTTGCGATGATTGTCGTGCCTCTTCATTCGTTTACATTATTTACAGACTATAAATTTTGTCGGTGAATCAACGCAAACAGAGTCTAGCAGAAAAGTAAAGCTGATGCTTTATAATAAAAGCAAATCACCATCAGGAACCAGAGAGAAGTCACCCTTCACAGGGTTATGTTTTAAGAAAGTAATGACTATAATAGCGTGGGAGATTTTCCAAATCCGTTTGGAGTACTTTAAATGAAACAACTAGGGATTCATTAAGATGAAAAATCAGCAGCAAAAGGCTGCTTCCTTAATAACAAGTATTTTGCCAGAATAAAAATGAGCCCAAGTGGCCGTGGTAGGAAATTACTGTCGCCATCACTAAAATCAGCCTATCTAGTTGTGACTAACTTCAGAAGTCACTGATGTGGCTGAAGTCCAAACACTTAATAGCAAGATTAAATCACTAAAGAAGAGAAAGGGGAATAATTCTGGCCACAAAATTGGCAGCAACTTAGTCCATGCAACAGATAAGACATTTTCACTTAGCAATTCAAGTTAGAAACGTTCAAGCCTGTACAGATTTTTTGTGAGTTTATTTGAGAAAACTGACAATACCAGGATGCAAGATCTCAAAAGCTCCCCAGAAATGACAGTTCTGCAATTTATTTTATACACTTAGAATCAAGGAGGGAATGTAAAGATGATTACATGAAGGTAGGAGAAGGCAAGGCAGAGATCAGATTACAGGATAATTACCGTATTTTGCCATGTATAATGCACTCTCATATATAATGTGCACCCGTAATTTTGGCCCAAAGCTTCAGGAAAAAAATTGTTTGTTTTAATTTTTTAATTGACATTTTATTTATATATATTTACAAACAAAACTGATTATCATATTCCAGGGTATTAATTTACATATGGATATCATTATTGCTTTCTAGAGTTATGCTTTTAATGCATAAGCATAAATAAAATAACTTAAAACATTTTTAGAGATACAGAATTAGTACTATCCATGTATAATGCGCATCCTTATTTTATCCCTCAAAAATATGGGCAAAAAATTGTGCATAATACAAGATTGGTAACAAGATTATGTGCCCTAGAGGGTGGTTAGGTTTCCAAGGGGTCTGAGAAAGAAGCATTTCAAAAGTGTGTTAACCTAGATGCACAAAAATAATGGAAAGGCTTGCTTAAGGCTTGACCTAAGATAAACTTTTACTAAAAAGTCATAGGCCTGACACGACTGCCCTGTTAGGAATTTATGATCAAATCACCCTGTGAAGTTACTTTTGGTTAACTTTATTACAGAGCCCTTTTTTCATCCACATACTTGATTACCATATTTTGCCATGTATAATGCATACATTTTTGCTCAAACTTTTGAGGGAAAAATAAGGATGCACCTTATACATGGGTAGTACACTAAGGATGTGCATTATATGTGGGTGTTGCTTAAAAGCATGGATGTGCATTATACATGGTGAAGTACAGCAAATATTAAAACCAGACAAGGTGACATACAGGAAGTATCCAGCTCAGTGTCTTACATATGGTAGATGCCCAACAGATGACCTTTCCTTCCTTTCTTTCTGCTTCCTTCAGTCACTGATTCATTGTCTTACAGACCTATTTATATTTTCAAGTGTTTTCTCTCTACACCTGAGCTGCTGAAAACCATGAACTGTTTCATTCAAAGATAGATATGAATGCTTTTAATTTTCCCACATCTCACATGTTTCATCTATAAAAAAGTAGTAATAAGTGTGACAACTTGAAAGTTCAAAAGAGATGTGACAGGATACATTAGGATGCTTCTGGCTGCATAGAAAAACACCCACCTAAAAGTTGTTTAAAAATGTATTATTATTATTTTGTATTACTTGACCAGAGAGCAGGACCCTGGCTCCTTCCATACTTTCTCGTTGTCTGCTACCTCAGAGTGACACGAACATGGCAGTGGCTCCAAGCATCAAATTCTCAGTTAACAACATGCCTCTGTCTTTCTGTCTGGGCGGAATATCTTTCCCCACCCTAATTCTGGGGCCAGACCTGGGTCACACAGCCACCTCCAGCTGCAAAGGTAGTTGTGAAAGTAAGTGAGGGGGGTGGGAGTCCGGCCAATGGGGAAGTGAGGAGAATGAGTATTGCATAAAAAATTAATAAAACCTGTAACCTTGTCATACAACACAATGAGCCAGAGTCATTTATAATGCTTAGAAATGAAGAAGTTACAGCTATCAGCTATACCTAGTGTTAATGACTGAATTGTATCCTCCCTGTCCTCCCCACCGAAAACAAATTCGTGTGTTGAAATCCTAATCCCCAGTGAGACTCTATTTGGAGACAGGACCTTTGGGAGGTAACATTAAATGAGGTCATAAGGATGGGACCCTAATCTGATAGGCCTGGTGCCCTTATGAGGAACAGGAGACTCCAGTTTATGTGACCACACCAAGTGAGGACACAGTGGGAAGGGGGCCATCTACAAGCCAGGAAGAGAACACTCACCAGGACCCAAACAGGCCACCACCCTGATGTCTGGCCTTTCCAGCCTGAGAGAAATAAATTTCTGTTGTCTAACTACCCAGTCTTTAGTATTTGGTTACCGCACCCAGCAGACAAATCCACGTAAGAAAGGAAAGCCATGCCTCCTTTCTTCAGGGGGGCTCTCCAGGGTTGAGTGATGACCTGTGGAAACTGGAAGGGTTCGAAGAGCTACGGCACGGCACTGATAGCCACTTTTCCTCACATTGTGCACGGATGGTTCATATGCGTGCTCTTACTTCAGCCCCTATCTCCAAGGATCAATCTTTCAGAGATTTTTTATTTTAACTAAACAGTCCCTTGGTTGAAGTCCCAGTATTCTTAGATTCAAAGCCAGCAGTATCTCTGGAGTGTAAAGATCATCCCGTTGCCAAAATATCAGTGCAGTGCATGTTAACATAAACCTTTAAAAAGGAAACAAAAACAGAAAATTCCATGCCTATCCAGTTCTTACAATTTTTTTTCAAACCAGTGAAAAATGTTAAGAAAACGGATCACAAAAGTTCAGTGTTTGTTTCTCAGTGAATTCAGAGGTTTAAAAACAAAACAAAAAAATACACATTCTGCTATATTATCACTTTCTAATTTCTGGCCAAACCCCTGTAGTTTTCATCACGCATCATTTTTGTGATTAATGATGTGCACCCAGTTAATGGAAAACAGCAGATTAGGTTTTCACTAATGGTTTTGGAAGTTATGTCTGCCTGCCTCATTTGGTAACAACCTCACTGTTCAGTAAGAAACTAATGGATTTAATCCCAAAGCAGAACTTAGTTTTATAAATACAAGACAGGTCAGATTTCCAGAGAGGGGAAAATTACACTTTCAGAAGTGTGCTGATCTTCCATTGAAATTTAACACCAAGATAATGCCTCATAATGGTTTTTTTTTACTTCTACTTATTAATCAATTTAAAATGTTACAGTATTTATTTGAAGCCTACAAAAGGGGGCAAAACTAACACACCTTGTGACCAGGGCAAATAAAACAAATATGATGTGATACTTTTTCTAATTTGTCATATACTGAAAAAAAGAGACATCCATTGTTTTCCAGACACAGGTGAGAAACAGCTCCATATATTAGTGTTCACTGCAGTGCTTACATCATAAAATTTACATTTCCTGGTTTTGTTTCACTGCAGAAAGTGTTAGCTCCAAATATCTGTGGTTTAAGAAAAACAAGGTACTGCAGTGGGAAGCATAGGAATCTGAAACAGAAGAATTGGAGGCAAGAATTCTAGTCCTACTTCTGCCTCAAATTACTTTGGAAACAAATCTACACTTTGTTTTCATTTTCCCCACTACATTTTATATTTATCTCTCTTATATCACTTAACAATTGCCATACTATTTGAAAGTTAATCTATTTATGTTTCACATTTCCCATCTGGACAAGGCTCCTTAAGGCTAGACCCCACATCTGATTTACATTATGATCTCCTACAGTGCCAACCTAGACTGTAAGGTTATGAGAAGAGGGGCTTTGCCTGTATCCCCAGGGGTTTAGCATGGTTTTACCTTATGCTAATAAAGTATCAAGTATGTTAACATTTTAATAAATAAATAAATAAAACTAGGAAGAACAGCATGAAGCAGGAGGGAAGTATAGGTGGAGAGTGTTCACCTATGAAACGGAGGGTTTTCAGGGCAGTGAAAAAACTCTGTATGAAACTATAATGATGGACACATGTCATACATTTGTCGACCTCTTAGAATGTACACCCCCAGGAGTGAACCTTAAAATTAACTATGGACTTCGAGTAATTCTGATATCAATGTGGGTTTATCAACTGTGTACCACTCTGGTGGCTGATGTAGATTACAGGGGAGGCTATGCAGGTGTGGGGGTGGGGGTATATGGTAAATCTCTGCACTTTCCTCTCAGTTTTGCTGTGAACCTAAAACTGCTCAAAAGAAGAAAAACAATAATAACGTCTTGTTTTTTAAGTAGCATGATTTCAAAACAGAAGAAAATTCTGAGCACAAATTAAATCCAGTGGAGTCTGCAAATTTTGTGTTTACGTGTCAAAATGTTAACTAAACTTTACGGTAAACACATGCTATCTGTCACTTTTCAAAAAAAGAATACACACACACATATTCATGTGATATATATACTAATCCAATGAGCGGATACTATTATAATCTTCCTTTTTCAGAGAAGGAAGCTACAGTCAAAAAGATTAAGGACTATGTCCAATTCTGCAGGGCTGTGAAATAACAGAATCAAAATACACCCCGAAGGCAGGCCCCAAAGTTCATGATTCTCATCTTGATCTGCCAGGCAACCAAATGCATTATTTGAAAAATCATTTTTGCTTTTACTTCACTATTTTATGTATATTATTTTTTTCCTTTTTCAAATCAGAAGTTAAGTTTCCTGGGATTAAAAACTACTATCTCCTCATTATTGAATAATGCCCAGCATAAGTGATTAAATTACCACATCAGCCTCCTGGTTCAGGCATCTGGCAAGATGGAATCACTGGGAAGCACAAGTCATAGCAATGACATATTATAGCTGTCTCAGATTTTTAGTTCAGCAGAGAAATGGAAAAGAGAAGAGCACTGAAGGTATATGTAGACTAGGGAGCTCTGTCATGTAAAATGAGGGGATTTCCCCCCCCCACTTCCAGGAATATGCTTTACACAATAATTAGCCCATGTTAGTTAAAAGCAGTGGCACTCTGGGACTATTTTCTCTTTGAGAGCTTCATCGTTGTTAAAGTTGTGTGAGAAGGGGGTTGATTAGAGGGGTGGTCAGACAAGGAATGGCTCAAGCAAAGAAAATATAGGCCTCCTCTCTAGAAATACAAAAAACAAAAATAATTAGAAAAATTAGAGTATTAAAAATGTTTAATAAGAAGTTTAGAGACCATAAATTCTCTGGAGAAGAGGACTTGAGTAAACAATGGAAGAAAGAAGAATAATTTTTACTTTACCTAGAGTCTGGGAAAAATTTAAAAAAAATTATTCAGTTTTTCTTTTTATAAGAAGTAAAATGAGTAAGCAGCTAACATGACACACTGCAATGGGAATATTTTAATTTTTTTAAATCTGTAAGGATTCTGCATTAGGCAACAGTCAAAAGTTTTTCATGCTATTTCCTAATAGCAAAAAGGCTACATAAATATAGTTTATGTTGAGCTGGTTGTTTCTAATAACTGACGTACAGGTACAAGTATGTATCTAAATGACAGAATCGATGAAAACATCAACCAAATAATTTATTGAGCACTACACACATGAAAAATATTCTACTCTGCTATTCGTTTTCATTGATTGTTAAGTTCTGCAAGTTAAGTAAAAATATGTGGAAGCAAGTAATCACTTAAAAAATGATCTGTGGCTCAAATTTCAATCTGCAAGCAAGAGATATTTACCCATGGATTCTATTATCTCATTATCTTGTTCCCTGACACGACATCTCCAAAAAGATCTCACTGGCCAGGCTGAAACTCTCCCAGAAACCTTTTTCACTGCTTGCTTAAACACACTGTAGGTCCCTGTAAACTACAGGGCTTTGTCATGCAAATGAGACTGAACAAAGAAGTGTCCATCCAGTTGTAGGTACTATAACTCAACATTAATATTGCAGAATCTGTGCCATCAAAAAAGTTATTAATATCACCCTGGCTGGTGTGGCTCAGTGGATTGAGCAGTGGTCTGTGAACCAAAAGGTTGCCAGCTGGGTCCCCTGTCAGGGCACATGCCGGGGCTGTGGTGTGGGCCAGGTCTCCAGTTGTGGGTATACAAGAGGCAACCGATTGATGTTTCTCCCTCTCTTTCCATCTCCCTGAAAATAAACTTAAAAATTTTTTTAATTCTTAAATCAATGGCTCAAAGATAGACTTTAGAAAAAATAAGGAAAAAGTAATCGATGAATGCCATCTCTTTGTCACCAAGGAACAGAAGCACAGTAACACAGACATTATTTGTTGGGTTTGTCAAACTCTACTTCTATGTTTTATTTTAAGATATAACAGTTTGATTCCTTAACAAACTATCTACACAGGTAGCAAAGAGCAAATAGGGTTAAATGCAGGCAATATGACTCCAGAACCCAAATATTTAACCATTTTGCTGTGTAATTAGATTTGTAAAAATTAGATTTGTAATTTGGACCTTTGAAGGGGTCTGAATATGTTGACAGTTTTATTTTGCTGAATCGGGGGACTTTTCTTTTCAGTGCTGAGCTCCAGCAACAGATTCCCTGCGAAGTGGGTACGACAATGCGAGGACAGTCATGAGTCCGCTGACCTCAGAGATGTGCCCAACGACCTTTCCTCCAGTGTCTTAGCATTACTTTCACACACCTCCACCAACCCAGCGACCATGCATGCAGCCCTACCAAAGCTTTGGACTTCCCAAAGCAGACGGCTCTCCCAGACCAAAGAAAAACATCTTTCTGCCTTCAATAATGGACTCAACTGGTACCCACTGAAATCTCAATGACACATAACCCTGAATGGAGAGCTCACCTGTGAAACAGTATCTATGAAGTGGAAGGCTTTTAATAAATAGAAAATCAACTCAAAATGAAGCAATTAAAACAATGCATTGAATTTTTTACTTTCTTGGGAATAAGGACTAACATAACCTAAAGAAAGAGTTAAATTTTTAAATAACAAAAATAAAACTGTTCTTAGCTTATACATTACTCATTGCACATAAAATATACTACTGCATAACCACATTCTTATTAGGCTCTCTAATAAGCTATAAATAAAAGTCATATAAAAGTTTAAATTGCAAATTCTAACAAAAATGAACTTTCAAAAGAGGTAACTTTCTGTTTCCAGGAACTGAATCTCATAGTGAGGATTACTGAACAACTCTCTGATCTGGTAAATGAACTATTTTGTTAAACCGCATAAACTCAGTCACAAAATATAAGCTAGGTATTAACACTATTTATTGCCTGATTCAAATGTAATTATATCAAGCATTGAGAGGGTCCAAAAAAACTTTTATTTTTCTGTTTGCTTAATTTTATACTTCATGTAACTGACAAAAATTATTCAAAATGCCTCCCTCTTGAATAACATATTTCATGAAACACTATTTCATATTTATTTTCCAAATGTTATTTTCAAGAACTGAGTAAACCAAACATGTGCACATACTGCACTGCAATCAAAAACACTATTTCTTCCTGAATTGAGACACAGAACTGTATCAGTCAATAAGGAGCTTTTTGCAAAACAACCAACAAATTCTGTATCTACACTATTTTTTTTCTCTATATGTGAAACTATTTTTCTCTTTTTTTGAAAATTTTATGCCAAGGTATTTAAACATTTGCTCAGGGACAGGGCTGGGGAGAGTTAGACAGACAATCTCACATTCCTATGGGGCTAATATTTACCTCTAAGTATTACATACACAGTGAGATTCAATGACGTCAAAACATGAACCAGAAAAGAAAGTATGATTACCTGATATTCATTTGGCCAGAAGGTGCTCACTGCCAGCTCAGCCCGAAGCCAATCTCTACCCGTGAATCCCGTCACATTCCAAATTGGATTAGCAAGAGGTCCCTTATTCACCCTAACTAGTATGTTCAGAGTGCCAGGGTTCAGCCCTTTTTGGCTATATAACAGGTAACTGAAATCTATACAGTGAGTATCATTCTCCTTCATGGTAGGCAGCTGGAGCCTGGCTTTTTCTCCGGGGTCATGATTTGAAGAGTCCACTATCATATAGGAACCTGAAATGACATTACATATAATAAAGTTAAATACATAATATAAGCAAAAAGGAGTATATAATAGAAAAAACATGATATCAATCTATTCCGAGTGTTAAATTTAACTTAGAACTATGCCTTTCAGAACAGAGCCATAGTAAGATGTCAAACAAGTAAATAAACTAAATTATTATAGGTGACATATTGTTCAAAGTACATAACATGTATTAACACATTTGCTCTCTGCAATAACCTGTTTTTATTCCTATTTCAAAAATTAGAAAATTGAGTAATAATTAGTAACTTCTAAGCCAAACAGTCTTTGATTATTCATATGGTCACACAGGTAGGACCTGGTTTAAATCCAGATACCACTCTAAAAAATATCTAGTATTACTAAGCAGGTGTCTTTTAATATCAAACAAAGCAGTACCTTATGGGCCTGCTTTACACCTACTGTGCTGTGCCTCTTTCCTTTTCTGTATCTACAACACCATATAGGAAAATGGGCTAAGAGTATAGACACTGATATCATTTATTATTTCCAATCCCAAGATCATCAGTTATAAAAGCTGTGTGACCTTGTGCAGTGTGCTGGCCACGCTAAACCTCGGGTCAGGGAAAAATGGATATTTGCAGTGTAATTATGGGGACTGAAACCTATCATGTCAAAACTTCTAGACTGAGAATCTGATATAGAATAGATTCACCGGTGTAGAGCCTCACCTGTGAAGCTGTCAGCTATTCACCATGGCCATTGGGCCTAATTCTGCAATAATCCCTATGTCGCTCTATAGCTACCAGAAACCGCATGTGACAATAACTAATCTACCTTACTTCCTTCGATTTAATAAATATTTATTGGCTATTTATCATGGGAAGGCACAGAACATAAAGAGGCTTACTCTCGTAATCCCTCATAGTCCCACCCTCAAACATAGCCTGTTCTGCAGGTAAATCATAAAGTGCTAAGTACAAAAATGAGACTTGAACATCAGCTGCCTGTATTAGTCCAAGGTCATCTCCAAAAAACCAGTGTTTTTTATATCACTGTGCATTTTAACAAGGAGCATATGGAAAAATCGGATATACATTTATCACACTCAAGGTGGGACACAAATTTTATTATACAACATTTCCTCCTTAGGATGTAGACTTAACCTAAATGTAATAGGTGCTGTGTGACAGAGCCCAGTGTTACTAGGGTGTATTTGGGCCCCTCTTCCTCACCACTTTGTAGAGTTAATCAACCCTTTGGATTTCCTCTGTAAAACACAGTAACTTTTACCCACAACACTAAAAGTTCATTGACTACTGGTCTAATTGGTTCAATGAACACGCCAAAACTTATTCAAATCATGGAAGAAAGAGGACTTCTACTATATAAGAAGTCAAAATTTTAAATCTGACCAGTTCCCATTCGGTGGTACTATGATTCGGAGCTTGTGGGAAGATTTCATATGACAACACTATCAGGCCCAGTACAGACCAGGCTTAGTATAGGGATAAGTTACAGATACTACTGTTCCTTCATTTTTCCCAGTTCTCATCTTCTTTTGTGACCGGAATTCTTTTTCTTTCTTTCTTCTTGACTCTTATAGATGGCACACTAATAAATAAATTGGCCATGTATATTTTTGGATAAGTTATACTCTCTTTTTAAAAATTGGGTATCCTGGATCCCAACCCAATTTATAGAAGCAGGATGTATCTATTTTTGGTCACATTCACATTCATATGCATGCATAAATGAAAAAATACAAAGAATATATAGCAAAATGTTAGTTGTATCATAGGGAGAGCTGTGACAGTCTTCTGTTTTCTTATTTTTGTTTATGTACATTTGCCAAATGTTCCACATGATCATGCAATGGACTT
>VMDR010035251.1:0-10827 GCA_007922815.1 Macrotus californicus | reverse complement strand
CTGCCCACTTAACAGTTCAGCCAAAGTGTTCCCTGCCATGTGTCAGAAGGAAAGTTCCTTCTGGTAGCATTTAGCTTAACCAGCCAATATTAATGAAACCATTTCAATATCATTTATGTGCAGATTCTTTCTGATGTTACCTGATACATATAATGCAAAAAAAAAATCTTGACTATACTATTTATTGATCTTCTAGAAACCATTCTTAAGTTATTAACTGTTAAAAAATCAAGTGTACACACATCTTTACTGATTTCAACTAATTAAAAGTATGTACAAATTATTTTAGGAAAGATTTTAGATGTGTATATTGATATATGTAAAACGCATTCAAACATATAATATAGAATGTTTACCTAAAAGAAAACATTGAGCTTTTAGAAAGTGGAAGAAAATAACTACTAGAAATAATCTAGCATAGGGAACAGCCAATGAATCTTATTTCTTATAATTCATAGCATAATAACTGATTTTGATAATACATTATTGCTTTATTTTAAAAAACAACTTTTAAAGCACAAACTCCTAGTCATAAACATAATATCATTGGTTCTTGGCCATAAATATTTTTGTAAAATAGCTCTTTTAAAGGGAACAGAATGAAAATCTTAATGAATTGCATATCTTAGGACATTTTGGTATATTAATTCAAAGCTGGAGGCAGAAATGATCCCACCTTATTTTTATGAGGAAGAGCCTCACTGCAGTAAAGGGGAATTCTCTTCACTGCTCTCTACAGATTTGGCATTAAGCAAAATACTTTCTGCCATTAAATATGGCAAGCCCATGTGAATTTGATGGCAAATCAAATAAGTATGTTCCCAATCCTTTTACACTCAATTAATAAGATTTTGATTTGCAGGAGAGAGTTTACACCTAAGAAGTTTTGTGGGGGAGGGCGATGCTTAAATCTGACTTTCTTCCTACAAATTTGACATGGCACTTTTGTCAGAAGAATGTCCAAATAACGGATGGCTATTGCAATTTAACATTCACAAACACCAGCATTTCAAAAATTCTATTTCATACTCAAAGTCCCATATTTCCAAAAACTAAACCAGGCACCCATGTGCCTGTGTGTTAATGGTGATTTTCTTTTTTATGATTCTTGTATAAATTATAAATGATTTCTGTGTAGAAATCATAATACATATTATTATGGATTTTCATCTTAAAGTTTTAATGTAAAATATAGCCTACAATTATTGAAAGTTAAAACATTTTTCCTCTTGACAGTCACAGGAAGTGAACCTCCCTTCTATGTCTCTCCATAAGAGTGTACACAAAGGTACAATCTAAGGCAATGATTTTCAAACTTTTGATTGGTGGCTAATGCAAAAAAAACAAACAAACCTGCATTTTACTTTGAGACTTGGTACACATATACATGTGTATATACAACTGGAGCATAAGTTTAACAGAAGAAAACTTCCCCTAACCATAAGTGCTGCTCTTGTATTTTCTACTTGAATCTATTTATTTTTTAAAAACCGTTTATTGAATTTATTGGGGTGACACTGGTTAATAAAATTATATAAGTTCCAGGTGTACAATTCTATAACACATCATTTGTATATTGTACTGTGTGTTCACCACCCCAAATTAAGTTTCCTTCCATCACCATTTATCCCCCTACACACTCTTCTACCTACCCCCGACCCCCTTTCTCTCTGGTAATTACCATACCATTGTCTATGTCTATGAGGGTTTTTTTCCTTTGCTTAACCCCTTCATTTTGTTCTCAGCTGTTTTGTTTTATTTTCCACTCTGGTTATGACTCATGTCATTAATTTTAAGAGCTACTCATGGTTCCCTATCTGGAGTTTGAAAAGCACTTCTCTGAGAAGAATCTTGGCCCTGCCTACCTAAGTGCTGGAGGTTCAAAGGCCTTCTGTACACAATGAAGTCCCCATCAGGCTCCCCATTATGTTCAGGACCCCAGAAAGTTTCAATACAATCTAGGTCCTTGACAGAAAATACAAGTGAAAAATCACTGCTATTCAATATATAAAATCTTGCCTGCAAGAAGCTCTATTTGTGGAGACTGTCTGAAGGATAGGTAGAACGTTCACGTGAATGGATAATCTATGATATATACCTCTGGATTAAGCCACACCAACAGCATTTATAAAGTGGTTTCACCAAGGATCCATCAGCGTATCCCATCGAAAGATGCTGAGAAAATCAAGGCTCAGGGAGAAGTGTGTAGAATCTAGGGATGCTGTGGTCTAGGGCATCTCACACTTAATGTGTGTACACAAATCCCCCAGGGATCTGGTTAATGTGCTGATTCTGGTTCAGCAGGATAGGGGTGAAGCCCGGGATTCTTCATTTTTAACAAGCTCCAAGGTGAGTCCATTTTGTTGGTACAAGGAACACACCTTGGGCAACAAGGGTCTATATGAGATATTATTCCTAAAATTGAGCATTTTCATTTTTTAGGGCTCTTGAGATAATTATTTTTGGATATTTAACAGGAAGAACTATTCTTTTCTTGAACAATTGCTTTGGGAAATATGCTTTGTTCCCAAATTGCTTTGGGAACAATTGCTTTGAACTATTTGGGAAAAATAGTTACATTTTATTAAATTAGACTCATTCCTGGATCTATATTTTATACATACTAATGATTTTATATTAATTTATTTCTTTTGCTTTGTCAACTACTACTAATTTACATTCTGATTCTACCTCTCATTTGTGTACATTGCTAAGAAATATTTCTCTTTTAAAAAGATTTTATTTATTTTCTTTTAGAGAGAGGGGAAGGGAGGGATAGAGAGGGAGAAGAACATCAATGTGTGGTTGCCTCTCGTGTACTCCCTACTACGGACCTAGCCCACAACCCAGGTATGTGCTCTGACTGAGAATTGAACCAGCAAACCTTTGGTTTGCAGGCTGGCACTGAGCCACACCACCAATCAGGGTAAAATATTTCATTTATTATATAATAAAACAGTGAGGGAGCTTTGTTCAAGACTCCAGGACTTATGGCAGAGTTGACTCAGTGTATTAAGATCCACTCTGTGCTTCAGCGAAATTCTGAGTAGAGCCTTTCACCAGCACCTCATCCTGCTGAACTTTTCAAGGATGCCAAATGGGGACCTCCCTTGACAGTGGCCAGCATGCCACATAGCCTGCCCCAAATATTAGAGCCTTGAGCTTCTAGAGTGAGAGAAAGAATGTGGGAGGAAAAACCTCATTTTACCTTCACTTAAGGAGATTGGGAACCCAGTGAAACTAGCTTGAGATCCCCATTTCCCAGCTAGCATCATGAAAAATCATCCCTCCCTCTATAAAATTTGTAAATGAAAGCAAGATTATAGCTAGACAGAAATTATGCATGCTTTTGGTCCAGAGCATGAAAAAAAAATCAATTTATTTATTGCAGTGGTAATTGCTTTGTTTATAGTTTTCTGCTCTGGTTAAAATATTATCTACACAAAAAATTAAATTTAAAATGACTTTTAAATTGAGTCTGAATTAATAGTAGCATCCAACGCTCATAAACTTTAATTTTAATAATAAATAAAATGTATTGTGGTGAGGGAAAAACTAGTTGAAACAACAGAGGAAGAAATTATGTCTAGACATAAACCTCAGTGATGTCTTAAGCTGGAGAACCTATCTTTAAGTAGACATTTTTCTAAGTAGATGAATATCAGCCATGTTTCTTCTCTTTGAAAAGAAATAGCATTCAGAATGTGCATATGAAATATATGAAACAGTCCTTTGAGTGCACTTGGTATAAGTCAAATTCTTATCTAATGGTTGCAGGTTCCCACCCACATCAACACAGAGAGATGTTACCAAGAATGTGACTTCAAAAAAAAAAAAAAAAAAGAGTAACATGACCAACTTGTCCTTCCTAGCTTGGAGAGAAGAACATTAAAAGGAAACTGGAAAGCTCTGATTAACCTGAAGGGTGCTCACCATAGTGATCAGCAAGCAGTCGATCCTGTTTCTCATGGAAGAGGAGAAGAGTAAGAACAAAAAATAATTAATCACAGTGGAAGTGAATGGAAATTGGAGCTGCTAGACTTTGGTATCATCTGTGAATGACCAGGCTGGACTGTATGATGGGGCAGTGGCATTAGCAACCAGGATATCCTTGGAAATCATTCTTTATTTCCATTTTTGCCGAAGAAGGAAGTTGGACTAAATATCTAAGACTTCACACTCTAGATAAGATACCACCCGATGTTCCACAAAATCCAGGATAGACCAGATCAGCAACTCTCGGAGGATTAGAGTTTTGTTTTATATCTTTTTTAATCTAGCAGCATCTCAAACTTCAAATCACTCATACACACTCATGTGCAATGCGCACGTGCACCAACACAGCCAAAATAAAACAACAACACTTTCCACGTGAACTTGAGTAAACTACAAATGTTCTTCATCTATTTCCTCATCTGTAAAATGAGGGTGTTGGATTAGATTAGATTGCCTTTATGATCTCTTCCAGCTCTAATGACATATCAACTAAGTGACCTCAGAACAGGAAGCAAGCAAGTGGGGAAAGGTACATGTGGTTCTTAAAGACAGGACTCCATGAGCCCTGAGGAAATGTCATCACGGCTCTATTTTGACATCTCTGTGATTCTCCCTGGCCCTTAAACCCAGAGAATACTGCAGTATAATGCTTTATTTTTGTGAAAGTGCTCAAAGTTTATTGAGGCCTAAGCTTGGAACTGGCACATGGTCACTTCCACTGTATCCTTTGGGCCAAAATTAAGTCACTAAATCAATCTATACTCAAGGGGTGGGGAAATGGACTCCTCTCTTGATGGGTGGAGCTACAAATCCATATTGCAAAATGCTTAGATACAGGGAAGGGTGGAGAGTCGGGGATATTTTTTCAATCAATCTAACTGATGCATCCTATAACCATTACAAAAAATCTGCATGCTGCCAACAAATGTCTTCATCTTCATTAGTGGGGCTTCCAGGCTTATTTTCTAAGTCCACAAGGACTCACATTTCATTCCACATACTGGTATGTATAGTTGAAAAGTATGTCTATAGCCAGAATCATGGGCTCACTTCCTTTTATAGTTCAAACTCTGTAAGCCAACCATAATACCTCACCTCTAAGTGCTCTTGACTGTTGGAGATGAAGTAAAAGTCATCAAATCATACTGTCCAAGACATCTTTCTCCAATCTAGGCAGAGAGATCTATATCTTGGCCATTTCAAGATCTTATTCTCCTGGAAAATTAATGGTGAGACAACAGGAGTGGGAAGGAGTGGTGAGGGAATTGTTCTAGGCCTCACTTTGATGTCTATGACGAGCCTTGCGCTTTCCTTCACCTCAGATATTCCCTGGCATCTGCACGACAAATCTTCCACTTTTCTTTTTGAATTAAAAATTAAGGTTCCTGGGGGAAATTATGCAATAGGAAATTGACACTTTAATAAACTTGGCTTACACATTTTATTGATTATGGTAAATCTAATTATTACAATAAAGCCTGAGAAAACAAAAAAAATTACCCTTTTCGTGCTCCAGTGGTATGTATTTCTTCCTATTAGGATAATACCTGCCTAATCAGAACCTAGTTCCTCAAAAGTAGTAAGTAAATCAAGGAGTCATTCCAAATTAAGTTTGCCTCAATTGCCTTGCAAGAATCTCGGTGACATTTTAGCTATCTATGTGGATTGCTAGATACAATATGATAACAATACTTTTAAGTATTGATTCAAATAAGCACTAAACTTAAAATATAGTACTTTAACATTTTAAACTGAAAAACAAATTACACACTGCTACTTAGAACTCTGGTCTCTGGTCTCCTTTACATTTTACTTTTTTTAATTAAAAATACTTAAGTTGTACCTCACGCAAATCTTTCTTTGTGGCAATTGCCCTGAGCTCAGTGACCTGTAAAAAGCAGACCCTTGGACTTTTCACTTCATTTCACTGCATGTCCTGGGACTGGCTGGTGTGTGGTTTCTCTGCCCTCTGGCCTGTCTCTCTCCTGCAGCCCTGTCTTCAGCAGGTCACATCAGGAGGCCATGCCCTGAGGCTGGGAAAGAAGGCTGACAGACAAGGTCCACCAGAGGTGCAGGGACCCTTTCCTTCACCAATGTCGGTGGTTTAGACCACATTCTTATTCATCTTCGGAATATAAATAATTTACTCTTTTCCCTCTGATTTTTTATGGAATAACAGAAAATACATGGAAGTCAATTTTACTGACTCTATGACAAAGAAAAACCCTGTCAACTGTTCTAGACACCTAGATGGAGGAGGTCAAAGTTTTTAAGGTTTGAAATTCTTTCCAAGAAAATATCTTTATAGTATAGGTGATCAATTCAGGATTTAGTTAAGATAATTGAATTTAACATTACTTCTTCAGTCTCACAGACTTTCTGCTAAAATTATGTTGCTTTTACCTGTTTCTAAAGGATGCATCTTTCAATCAGGTGAATAATAAGAAACAAGTGAGAGCGTGTTAAAACAGAATATCAGGCAGGGAAATGTTTGTACTACATGCATGCAATGAGGTATAGCAAAGGCCAAAAGCATAAATAAATGTTTAAGGAAGTTACTAAGCTTTTTTGAACTACAGTTTACTCATCCATGTGAAGGGGATAATAATATATGTAAGAGTAAAATAAGATAAGATCAAATGTATTTTTAATTCCTTATACTCAAATATAAATGAAAAAACAGACGGCCCATTAATTTCCTTTGAAATTCATATGGAAAATAAAGTACACTTGAGATGACATTTAAAATCAGTAAAACTCTTGCTGGAAAGAAATTATTTTCCAGAATGTGCCTTTGTCAGTGTACCTATCTTTTCCATCAATTGATAACCACAGGTACTGTTATTTCTACATGAATTTTATATTACTCTCCCTCTCACAATGGCTTCTCTAACACCACAAGTGTCCTACTGCTTGGGTAATTGGTCTCTGCAGCAAATCTCAATGCTCCTCCTCATTGCTTGTCGACAGAAGAAAAGGAACTAATAAAAAATTCCTTCTCCCTCTCAGCAAACCAACGGCTGATCCTGTATTTGGGACCTGAATACCAGGAATGCAGATGAAAAACTGTATTCTAAGTACCAGCATCCCTTCCTTCCCTTTCTCAGACATTGTCCCACCTTCTCATAAGATATCATCGAAATTCCTCCACTAATTGTTATCAAGTGTATAACCCAGGAATGAGTAGCATGCAAACCTAGACTAAAATTTATCATGGCAACTGGGTTACAGAGCCACCAGCAATCACTTCATGGTCCCTTCTATGTGAATCCTATTGCCCATTTCTCAGAACTAACCAAAGTAAAATGACTTAATAAAGCCTTCATGGCAACAACAGAGAAAATAATAGCCAGAGCATTTTAACTAGATTGCCCTGAGGTATTACTGACAGAACCTTGTTAGTCTTCAAATCCAATTTATTTGTTCAAATCCAGTCAGTCCTCTTAATGCAGAGCTCTTTTTGAAGTGTTTTGGAGGTCTGGAACCAGAGGAATGACCAGAAGGACACAGAGGAGTAGGATAATCACTCTCTTAATAACCAATTACATCTATGGCATTGCTGAAATAAACTCTTTCCTGGCGAAAACAAGGAACCTTGTGTCAAGTGATGCTAAGATGTTTCTTTTCTGTAAAACCATGCATAGTTAGCTAGCAGGCTCTTGAACCTGGCATTCGTTTTCAATGCTTTTTTGGTGGCAGGTCTTCTCTTTCAGTTCTGTTGCTTTACTTCCACTCTTAACTGTTTTGGCTGTAGAGCAAGTTGGGAAAAACAAGAGCCATTACACTCCATGAAGTGGCATCTATGTGTGTAGAGTTACCTGTCTCCAGTTGGTATGTTGCCCACAGGCCACTTGATACCTCCACCATCCCCGAGGAAAATTATGTGGTGATTTTTTTCTCAGGAATAGCTTTGGATGAGAAAAGAGAGTCCGTGACCTCCCCATTAATTCATTCCAAAACCTTGAAGCAATGATTATTTAACTTCTCAGGGTCTTTCTAACTTTGAAAAGCAGAAAGCAAACACACGTCCTCTCACCCATGTACTACACTGTTCTCAAGTTTGATTGTTATGAAAAGTATTTTGGAAATTATTAAGATTTATGTAAATGCCAAATATGATCATGTCACCTGGTCATATCCACTTTTTGTCAGTGTTACATTATTTGGTCTTATTGGAAGGGGTTAGCCATATTCTATGTGATGCTAAAATTTTGTCAGAATTCACCATGTAAAGAAGCAAGCCTTTTCTGACGTGGAATTTCAACTAATTTTGTATAGTTTACTCACTCTTAAGTCAGTCTCTACAACACTCTCTTTTGGAATATATACAAATTAAATCTTGTAACCCTGCTTTGCCTTTCTGTTCAATGTACCTAGACTAATATTTCTCCTAGTCTAAGAAGCCATTAATTTTCCTCAGAATAGAAGCCCTTTCAACTGCTCATTCATATTCTGGTGAAAGTTCAGTAGATGATATTTCTACATCATATTTCTCATCTATTCATCATCCAATTTCCTCATTTTCCTTCATATTCTCACAAATCTGCAAGACGGATTCGGCATTTTCTCACTTACATCTTAAAATTCATTTCCTGGCAAGAGGCTCAGGGTCTCATTTCAGGTTCTATACCTCAACCTCTTAGCCTCTTAACAGCTCAAGCTGTCCGGCTGCCTAATTCATCTCTTTAGTCACATATAATATAGATTATTCATGACTTCCTGTGGAAGGTGCTTTCTGTTTCATATTTAACATTTGGGGGACCTCATTTGAGTCATATTCTTCACTAATTAGTGAAATAAGACAAGGGATTAAATTCCAGATAATTAAAGGATTGAAGTGGAGCGTCAGGTACAAATATTGCCCTGGATGTCAGAGAGCAGGTGTGCGTACTTCTTTTTTGGCTACAAATATATAGAGAATGGTTATTTCAGGTGTAAAGCTGCCTCTCAAGTTCTCTAACTCTTAAGGATATTTGACATATATGCATTATATTAGTTATCTCAGTCACCTCCAATAAGAGGCGATTCATGGAGTGTACAAACTAAACACCCAGGATCTTTTATATGCCTTGGATAGGAAACAGGGTATTGAGTCATCCAAGCTGCTTGATTTTTCAGTTTAGAGGTGTCAGTTACTAAACTGCTGTGATATCAAACACGTGCACAGGGAGAGCATATTGTTGAGTATTTTTATAAGGAATTAGTCAATGTAATTGCGGGCTGTAAAAAGATTGTTACACAACCTCATTACATGTTGTAAACACTTCATCACATGACATCGTTCCATGTCATAAATACATCATCAGAGACTATTATGTTCTCTAATGATGACTTCTCACATCCATTCATCATACAATAATGAATGAATGCCTAAGGAGAGCATAACCTATGCAGTTTTTCACTGCCATGATAACGCCATCTGTAGAATTTCTTATGATGGGTTGTATATTTACATATGCTGTTACACAGCAGGAAGATAAGTGTATTTGCTCTTTGTTCTTACAACCACCCATAGCTCGAGGTAATAAAATCTGACCCAACCTGTACAGTTTGTAAAAGATTATTCAAAGAAAGGGAAGGAAGAGGAAAAGAAGAAAGAAGAGAGGGAGGGGACTAGGAGAAGGAGAAGGAAATGAAAAAGAAAGATTTAAAACTATTTAAAATAATCATGTGATATAAACCTATTTGTGTACATATGTTTTAATTCTTTCAGACATATTTGACTTCAGATATGCTTTACAATTAACTTATATCAGGCAATAGAACTGGTCACTCTCCATGATTAGGATTTTAATGTTAATTTCAATTTATTCTCTAGGGCCACATGTTGTATATTTTCATTAATTCAAAATTTCTACATGTTTGCACTACCCCCTTTCCAGTTTCCACTTCTTAGGGTGTGGGATAGAAGAGGACATCCATGAAATAAGATCAGACTAAAGCTAGGGTTTCTATACTTCTTCTATGAAACTATACATTATTCTTGGCTCTTCAAAGCCTCCTATAGCTGAAGCTCATGGACCAGGCGTTCTCAACAGCCCTGCTTACCTTAACCATGGAACCTCCACTCTCATCCATTTTCTAATTTGGGTATCAGAGTGTAAACTCCACTGAACCAAATAATATTCATGTTTATTAGAATCTTAAACTTTGATGATCTTTTATTTTTGTATCATTGTCGGAGATTACCATGGGATGGTGGTAGCAGGCAAGAGGAGCTTTAAAGAGTGCTGTTGGCCTAGGCCTCCCATTCATTAAGGCCTATAAAGTTAGATGTTGAAGTTATTACCAAGAGAAGTCAGGTAGCCACTGTGTATGTATGTGTGTGCCCATATATATGTGGGTGAGGTTAATTTGTTAAACACAAATATTTAAACATCCCATAACTTCTGTGACCCTGAACTGGCATTGCCTCATTTTTTAATGTATCAGGGTCTCAAAACATGGAAATTGCTTACCCTTTTCCTGACCTCTGAGGGGTTCTGATGATCATCCAGCAATATACTGGTAAAATCCAAGCTATGCCTTTCATCTTCAAGTCTAGGAAATTATCCCTGAGGGCTGTGAACTTCCTTAGCTAATCAGAACATTCTCCAACACCAACTGGGTTCTTCTTAGAAGCAAAGAATTATACAGATCACTTAACTAGGTTTATTTATTGAAACCTCACAATAGCCTATTATTATCTATTATTATCCCAATTTTCCGATAAGGAAGGTAAGGTCTAGCGAGGTTAAACAAGCCGAAATCACACGCAGCCAGTAAATGGCAGTGTCATTCAAATCCAGGCAGGCTGCTTCCAGAGATTAAGAGATTAATTACAGAGTTCCA